>VFLP01000066.1:0-244679 GCA_007182795.1 Xylaria flabelliformis | reverse complement strand
ATAATTAAAGCTTAAATTATTATTTAAGTTAATATTTAAATGTTTTAATAAATTAAATAGCTTTTTAATAAGCTAAAAAAAAACTTTAATATTAAAAAAATAAATAATAATAAAAATAAAAATTCTACGTTTTTTTTAAAAATAAAACTAAATATTTATAAACATTTTAATGCTTATAATACTTAATAATAATTAATATTTTTAATTTAAAAAGCTAAAAAACGTTAAAAAAAAAAAGTTAAAATTAAAAATTTAAATAATTAATATAAAAATAATTTTAGCTTTTTAATTTAAATTAAAAAATTTATAAGTTTATTTTTTATTTTAATAAATTTTTTAACTACTTTTTTTTAAATTATCATATTTTTAAAAAAAAGTTTATTTATTAAATTATATAAAATAAATATATTTAAAAGAATTTTAATACATATATTATAAAGGTTAAAAATTAATTAAAAATTTATTAATAATTATAATAAAATCTTTAATAAATTAAAATGCGTTAAAATAAATATTTAAGCTTATAACTTATTAAAAGTAATATTTAATAATCCTGTTAAATTATTTAAAAGTTTAAGTTTTAATATTATAGTATAAGGCAGAGCTTATTATTATATACTTTTACTGCGTTATAGATCGTGTTGCACTTGGCACACGAACGAAGGCAGGGCTCCGCGGCAATATATGCTATATTGTACGAAAAATCTAAGGTAAAGAAAAAAGGAAGAAAAAGAAGCTATTGTACAAGACTGCGCGCGTGTAAGTAAGTGTGCGCAGTGTAGTGAATGTAGGCGGTGTGAGCTGGCAGTAAACTGGCAGTATGGTGGGGCTAGTGTGGGGCACAGCCACCACACAAGCCACCATGCTGTCACTGATCGGATATATCCCAGCCACCTGGTTTTGACACCTACAGTTGTTTTCTTCCAGATCCTTATATACATGCGCTTTTGTATGATGTACACATGCAATCCGCCAATGGACACGAGATTTAGTATTAGTGGTATTGATTCATTTGTGTGGTTATGGCGGCTACCGCACACCTAATTAGGTAAGCACCCATCTACTCTCTTATAAACTCATCCAGGTGAAGCTGTTGTAACATCGCAGCCGCTGGACAATGCTTCGATATTAAGTAACGCTGTCGCACAATTATCTCCTCATTCATGATTTTGGATCTACGCCCAGGTCCGTATCTAATTGCTCCCTCGCTTCCCCACAACTATCTGGGCCGCGATAAATACCTTCCCAATCGTAATCGGGATAGGCATTGCTTCGTCTCCAGATGTCTACATAATATAATACCTGTCATTGCCCACGCTTGTGTTATCATTTGTGTTATTCTCAAACGCATCGTTATTATGATTGGCCTGACTATATGTGCGTTTGGACAACCGTGCGACATCCCCTTTAGTAGTCTCGCCCCTGGCATTCTGGTGATCGGTCAACTATTGACCACCCACTATTTTCTGCACCTGTTTGCCATCCTCGATAGCTGGAACCTTTCGAGGGTGGTAGTAAAGAAGAAACTGTACTTTGAAGAATAAAATATAGGCAAAACGTGCGAGAAGAGCGGGAGGGGTGCATTCAGAGAGGGGCAAATCCTGTTAGGTACGGAAACATTGTGGTACTCTTGAATATACCCGCCAGCCCAGAGCGGGTCATCTATAAAGTGATCCACAAATGCATATTCTGAATAGTTAGGCGCTGAAGTTGTCTGGGTTGCCGGTGCTGATGCTGAAGCAGCTGCTAATACCGGTGGTGATGGGGAAGCCTGTATTATGAGTCGCAACCACCTTTGGCACAATAGCAATGAAGCCGGCCGCATCGTGGTTACGTTGAATTCGTTGCCAATTGGGTTTTTCCCGCTTGGTATAATGAAACTCATGTTGTTGTTGTTATAAAGCCATTTGATATTGTGCTTCAGAATGAGATGGACGTCATTAGTCTTCCCCGGGTAATCTGTAATAATGCGGCGGATAGACGATGTTTGAGGTGTTGCTGTTTTCGCTTTGTCGTAAGGATATCTCCAATCCGAAAAAGCAAGCACTATCGGATATTGGTAGCTTTCATATAGAAACGGAAACGTAGATGAGGTCGACGGTATAGTAAAAGTTAAAGCTGAGTTAGTTATACTATGTCCTAGAGCTTGTATTAAGTACTGGCTTGTCTTAACCGCAAGCGCTATTACTGTTAATAACACTTTTAATTAATGACGAAGCCAGGGAATCTCAGGTTAGAAAACGGATAGTATCTCACTACAAGCTGGCAAATATTATTTCTATATTAACGATCGGTAGAAACCTGTGGCAGATTTATTGTTGAATCTTTGGATGTATAACAAAATCAAGAACAGGGAAGAAAAAATTTTTTCTGCACATTACTCGGTGCGGACTCAGGGGTAATTATAAGGTAGGGACGTTCACACCTTAGGACATGGCCGAGGCCCCCCATTGTGCAACATGTGTTAAAGAGTTAAGGGGGATGTAGAGGGAATGATAGAATTGTTGTTATTGTTGGTTGATGTTAAAAGATGCTCTAATAGAACAGCCGAAGATTTTATCTATAAAATTGGACTAAAACACATATAGACAGACCACAGGCTATGATACCTAGGTGAACAAGGACGGACGCCTGCAAGTTGTATGAGTACATTTATACCTGTGAAACGTCCATGAGTGACTTATAAACCCGTGAGTCGTAGCCAAGGAGGTAATCTAGGTATTATGTATCCTGGACTGGCAGAAGCCATCTAAATCAATGGGGAATCGCATGATCGCGTAAAACAGTATGTATTCACATCTCCACGGATACAATATCAAAGCATTCTAATACTGTATTAGTAATTAGGTTTGTTTACCAGAAGCTTTGAACAGAGATACAGATGAAATACCCTTCCTTGCACCTACCCCTGGAGAAGGCTGGCCAGATCAACTTTGTCTTTTTCCTAATCCGGAAACTCCCCTGATTTTTAGCTGTGATCGCGCGTGCATGTGGCAATTGCTCGGCAGTTCAGGCCAATCTGCCAAGCCCTAGGCTACCTAGATGCACTTATGTACATCGCCTTACCTGGTTTCAGCTACAGTACGCTAAAACCGAAGTCGGAGCGGAGCGGAGCGGAGGCTGTGGTTAGTAACCTACATGCAGTTTAACCATACTAGAACGATCATTTTTTTATTCTAATACTATAATTCGTAACGTTGTATATAGCCATAACAAATCTTTTATTTTGGAATTGGCCCAGACAATGTTACCACCACTTTGATCAAGTTGTACATCCGCTATATCACAACAGCCATAGGTATGTGGTATCTAGCAGGCGAGGCCACAAGCAGAAGTAAGTTTATGTAGTTCCGGGGTTTCGGCAGCTCGCGCCACATGGTTCCTGTCGCCTTGTCCACCTTGTTCAGCTCGTCGACCCTAGCTAGAGGTGGCGTCTCGGATCCTAGGAGATTTCGATACCGACTCATCACACCAATCCTCCTCATTCAAGAGCCTTGTCATGTGAACCAGACTCTCGGCTTCGCGTAGGAGGATGTCGGTCACTATTGGCCAACTACCCGCCAACAGCTCACCACCTGCTAGTGAAGCTAAGCTCGAGCAGCACGACAAGAACCGTCCAAATTGTTTGTTTCTACTAGAGCTAGATCTTTCGTCGGCGACTGGCGACGCATCTCACATCCTATATTGTAATCTCTAAAAGTATAAACATGCGTTCACGACTTCTGCGTTGATATTGTTGCATCTGTGCTTCAGGATCTAAATATGAATAGGTCTACCTTGTATGGTAGTGGCGGGAATGAATGCATACCATATTCATTGATGCCTGAGATCAGTTTGTTGTTGCGATTAAGCTGGGGGTAACCCAAAATTCACGAAAATACGAACTAGGGGTCAGACTTCACGTGAGGGGTCAAGGGGTAGGGACGGTCTGTTGTTGTTATTTTTGTGCGAACTTTGTCGCCTTCTTTTGCTTTTTGAACCTCACCTAGTAGGTTTTTTTTCGTTGAACTTCTCGATGATTTCCTGTTAAAAATTACTTGAATATACGCAGTTCCCTATTATTCACTAGTCTGGGTTGCGTAATTTTTAGAATTCCTCCTTGACTAGGGCTCGCGGGTCTTGCAGTCACAAAAGACTATTGATAAAGCGGCTTCAATTAAGCAAGACAGGATGTTCAGGAAAGAAACCAGATAGCTCAGCATACCATAAATATGAATTTAGCTCGTAGTGCCTTTGGCCAAAGGTTCGGGAGCTATTTATGAGTCATGCTAAATAGAGGATAACTCTACATAGTTAGTTTCAGTTGTTAGGTGAACAAATGCTGTACATATTAAACATATATGTGGCATTTGATTAGCATAGTGTACATGTCATTGCCTGTCTCAGACTCAGTATGCAAAAGTTGGTATGAAAAATTAATGTGTCGCCGTGTCTTGGTCTTTGTAGCACAAACAAGCATGTTTCTTAGAACAAACTAAATGAACGCGACTGTCAGGCACTAAATACACAGGAGGTTGTTAGTAAGGTCTATTAAGCAGGGGATGTAGTAGATATTGGGCTATATACTATGTAAAGGTCTGAGTCTCCCCTAATTAGTTGGGAGAGACTCAGAAATTAATAATATTGAACCCTTCCCCCTACCTTCGACCTAACTACGACCTACTGGTGGTTTGACTTCAACTCTAGATACAACCAATATCCTGACAGCGTTATAAACAAGTCGTCGCGAATGTTGCATACCATCACCCGGCTGGCTTTTCTATCACTCCGAGCTTCTTAAGCTCTAAGCTAGGCCATTTATATTAAGGTTACCAGCGCTCGCTCTTGCGAGTAATCCTCGATCCAAGTTTCATAATCACCGTAGCTGAAAGACGAATCACACTAAGGTAAGCACACAAATCTCACTTTGTGACCCACGGCCTTTCAACCCGTCTCTTCCTCTTCCTTCCCAGTTTTTTATTTATATGATCCATCGCAGGTATTGGCCGAGAAAACAACATAGTGGCCCGTCACTCCCGTCCCATCACCAGGGCTTTCGTCTCGAGACTAGCTGCAAGGCTAGAAAGCGAAGCCGACGTAAAAGCCGAGTTCCTTGGTAGCTCTGACAATTGGGCCGACGACTGCGATGCTCGGCTAGAGATTTGCGAAGAAGCACTCCTGGAGCCAGGTGACGACCCCGATCTGAGTTGCGACTCGGACAGCGAAAGTGACGATGACAGTGATGCTTCTTTCACGCAAGCTAAGTCAGCAGCAGGTAGCCCGCAGCCTCAGCCCAAGGCGCTCCAACGCGTAATCGACTTCTTCCAAGGCAACTCGCACGTGAAGCGAAAGGTCCGTGAGGATTTCTGTGTGCAGGCTTACCGTGACACCGTGTCTAGGTCGCACTAGGCCATCCCGTGTGAGGTTGGACCGGACTGGAAGCGACCGTCCGGCTCCCCTTTAGCGCTTCCCTCCTTGGCCTCGTCTTTCTAGAGGGGACACCCCTGCAAGTCCAGGACGCAACCGAGGGCTCGAAAGACGGAACAAGCCCGCTCGTAAGGCGTCAGCCCGTGCAGTTGTAGACAATTTCCCAGTCAAGAGCTATAGCCGTGACGTATACGATCTCGAGAGTTTGATGCTGCGGCACTTGAAGCAAAAAGTGCCGGCGTTCGCGCAGGACCTGAAGCTTATGAGGCATATATTCGCAGCGATGGCTCAGGGCGTAGAGGTGGCGGCCGTTACTGACCGCGATAAGGAGTACTACAAACACCAAGTGGATAGGATGAGCTGGGATTTGTTTAACTTCTCACTAAGCATTGGCATTTCCGATTAGACAGCATTGATAGAGAATGGATAAGGAATTTGAGCGGACGAGGGCGATGACTAGCTCAAGATGGATATGGGCTGACGCATAAAACTAGAAAGGACATCTTGGGCAGCGTGTTCAGCGCCAGAAGTGACGGAAATATAGTGATATCATCACTCGCATCCAACGACCTATTTGTGACAAAAGGTTCTAACCTCGTGATCCTAATCGTGGACCATAATACGCTGTGGTAAGGCATGACATGTGGTTTAGGTGGTTTCTGGTATTTATTGCATTTGTCTTACGGCATTTCTGGACAACTGTCTTCACTTGAGCAGCTCTGTTTATGTTTTAACATAGGGAACGGGAGAGATCCGTCACTAGCCTCGTCTACAAGGAACGAGCCAGCGTCCTATCCAAGCCTTCTATTTATATAACACCGGTGTCTGAGAACCTAATACTAGTGTAGTTTCAATAATGGCAGGCGATGCCTACGGGGTCAAGCGTATGGGTAGAATAAGGATGTGGAGGAGTGAAAGAAGGTTCATCCAACCTGCTTCGGCGCCCTACCGGAGTAATAAAATGCTGACCATGCCTCGCCTCCTCTAGGCTGCTGTCGTATGAGCAAGTCCCCTCGTGACTCCTGTCGCCGCATACTTTTGCCGCCTAGATATAAGCAAAGATAACGACGAGATGTCAAACCTGGTGCGCTAAGAGAACGAGAACTTTGCCGTCTTGACCGAGAAGCAGATGAACGTGCTCCATATCATCTTGACAATCGACAATTGCGATAATCAATACCACGTCACCAAGAATGTATGCCCGCCTTCCCGCGAAGGCCCTCAGGTTGTTGCCGGGACTCTAAGCCGTCCCTGCCTCAATGCCGTGTCAGCCAAATAATTAACACAGTTACAACTCACCTCCCAACGAAGCCAGCGGTCTTACTGACAAGTGCTATAATCTCTCCCTACAGTCCGAATATTTGTTTTCATACTCAACGATCTTCGTTTATAATTCTACCGTCGCTTGGAATGACGTAGTCATCGAAGGAAATAACTGTGTGTCCAGATCAATAACTGGTCTGATTGTGATTGTGAGGGACGATCATCGTGTTCGGCCGAGGCATCCGCGCATATGTATCGTCGGATTTAGATTCAGAAACAGAAGACTTGCCGGCCTTTTCCTCTTCCTACACGACCGTGGGCTCAAACGAATTGATGGATTTGCCAACGGAAGACGAACCTTAGGCAAGTAGCTAGTATAGCTTGAGAATACATAATGTAACACCGCGAACTCTCTTTCCTTCCTTAACACTGTTCTACCTACCTCTGTAAGTGCTGCAACCTTAATACTGGTTGCGGGTCAGTGGGCTGTGCCCCTAGCCACTGCGCCCACAATTCACAGGTAGTTAGAGGTACCCACTGAACTGACCCCCTCCGCCCGCCCCTACGGCCACCTACGGAAGCTCGATCTGGTTTCCCAGCACCTATAGACAGTCCCTCTGGAGCCGGAGGAAAATCGTCTCGGCCGGCGTCTTAGGATATATAGCGAAAATATACTCCGCCCTGTTTACTACGGCTAGGGCGGTTGTTTTAACCTGGCGAACTTTTTTATACGCTGCGGCGCTTAGGGAGGCGCACTTTTTTGCTGCCTTTTTTTGCCTTAAAAGGATTAACGGTACTAGCGTAGCACGCATAGCTAGGCTAGACTAATACTACTTTATAGTTGTTAGGATTTAGTAGCGATACTGCCGCAGAACTGTCCTATAGGAAGTTGTAGTACTTACCCCCGAAATATATTAGATTTTTTTAAACTTTCTGTTTTTTTTATAGGATAGTCCTCCTTTTTAAAATAAAGCAGAAAAATTTAAAGCGTATAAGCTTTAAGCTATAAAACGATTACTTAAGCAATTTATAAAGTTTAAAAATACTATATTAATATATATAAATAGATTTAAAAATGTTTTTATAACGTAAAAAATAATAGTTTATATTAACAAAATATTTGTTTATATTAATATAAGTTAGTTTAACTTAAAAAAAGTTTTTAACGTAAAATGCTTAAAAGCTTTTAAAGCTTTATGCTAATTTATATTTTGTTATTTTAAAAATAAGCATTATTTACATTTTTATTTTAATAACTTTTTAGTTTTTAAGAATTTGTTTAATAATGCATTATACTTATTTAATTATTACTTTATAAAGTTTTAACGTTTTATAGCGCTACTTTATAAAAGCAAACAAATTATATTATACTAGTTTTTTAATTATATAAGCATTTTAAAAAATAAAAAAGTAGATTTAGTAGCCAGCAAGCTTTTTGCTTGCTTTTTACTTCTTTTTTATTTTATATTTATAAATAAACCTTTATATTTTTATATTAAGCAAATTATTAAAAAAGCTGTAAATAAAATAAATAATTATTAATAAGTTAATAATTAACTAGAATTATACTTTAAGCTAAGTTTAAGCTAGCTTTAAAAAGTTAGCAATTTATTAAAACTTAACCTATTTTGCAATATATTATAAGTTTTTTTATTAGAGCGCTTTAAACACAGCTATTTTACTTTTTACTATAAAAGGTTTAAACACCTTAACGAACGGATTAAACTTTATAAATGCAGAAAAAAAATAAACTAGGGTTATATTTTCGACTGTACTAACGTTTAATTACCCTTATTTTTTTTAGTAGAACAAACTAAAGAAAAGCTTTTAAAAAAAAAGGTAGCACAAAAATACCAGGGCTAATAAAAATCCAGGGGGACTACTATAGGGTCCTAAAAACTTTCTAACTAGCCAGGCTTAACCTAGCTACGCGGACAAGGTTAACTAGCTTTTGCTAGCTAACCTACCCTACCTAAATAATTTCCTTTATTAGCGTTAGCGGCTGCTACTGCCGTTTATCCGAACATAAATTTTTTTAGGTTACGTAAGGGGAATATGGTCGACTAAGCCGCCTAGTACTTGCGGCCATCGTTATGCTTAATTAAGTTAGCCGTAGGAACCTAGGATAGACGTTAATAGACTCCTCCTCCTCCTCCTCCTCCTCCTCCCCTCCGCCCGCTTCTCGGCAAGCCCCACCATTGTAAGGATGTAGTGCTACCCTAAGACGAGCCTGTACTTCCGGATCCATGTCAAACCTCCGGCCGATTCCTCGTGCTTCTACAACCTACAAACTCCCCAGAGGGCCATCAGCGCTTCTTCCGATGATCGATGCCGCAGACGTCTGATACCCCATTTGATGTCGTATTTCCCTAGCAAATTACAGCGTTTATAGCTCTGTCGGCAGCAGCAGCAAGAGAACCTGCGACCGTCGTCATCATGAGTTTCAGCGGTCTTCTTGCGCAGCTCGATGACGGGCTGAGCTCTCTCGTCGGCCAATGGAACGTCTATTCGACCGCCATCGTGACCCTCCTGGTGCTTCTCACCACGTACTCGATTACGAGCCGCGTGGAACCCGAAATTCATCCCATGCTCCTGGCCCGTCAGGGTCATGGCTCGCCCGTTCGTCAGCAAGGGGAGTCCCCCATCTACCGTTCCAATGCGGCGCCTCACAGCATGCCCCTCAACAGCGGCCTGAATGTCAAGGAGCCTGGCGCTTCCAAGTGGGCCCAGGGCCGCGATGGAGATTTGAGGGATATCTGGCGCAAGGCTGTCGCGGGGCGATCGGAGGGCGATGGCGTCGAGGAGGGCAAAGGCCACTTCTTTACCGTCTTAGGCACCGAGAAGGTTGTCGAGCACAAGCTTGGTAAAACTCATCTATACAGGCAGACGCCTTGTCTTCTTTTTATCTTTTGTTCTTCTCCAACCATGCTAACCATATCTAGGGGACATAACTCGGCAGATCAACTTGATCGGGCAGTACATCTCCTCTCAGGGCGGAGGCAAGGTGGCCATCTATCTGCCCAACTCTGTCGAGTACATTGCTACGCTCTTTGCTTGTAGTTTTTACAATGCGACTGCTATCCTGCTGCCGTACGATCAGTCGGATGCATCCATCGTCTCTATGCTTCGGCAATCCGGTGCCGATACCGTTGTCACATGCCCCGGCACATTCCCCTTTGACAGCGTCGTTAAGAGCTATCCCGCCCTGCGACAATTGATCTGGGTCGTTGACGAGGGCAGCAAACATCTCGACTGGAACGAGGTTCCGAAAGGCATGGGCGGCAAGGTCAACGTGTCTACGTGGCAGGACATTTTGAACGATCATCCGCAAAATGCGGGCACTGAGCTTCCCTCGTCCGATCACCAGGCTGCCGCTCCCGACGTTGTCACCTTCTGGCCATCCGAGGCCGACTCGGTGGAGGAGATGGCACGCTTTACGCAGGGCAACCTCGTATCCGCCGTCTCCGCTCAGCTGGTCGCCATCCCTACCAAGGAGCGGTTCTCGCCGGCCGACCTCTTCTTGCCCGCGGCATCGCTATCCTCTTCGTACACGCTCGTCTTGACCCTCGTAGCCATCTACAGCAACGCGTCCGTCGCCTTCAACTCAGTCGCGGGCACGTCGACGGATCTAGCCCTCGCCACCCAAGGTGTGGCTCCGACGATCATCGTGGCAACGCCGGAGACGCTAGCAAAGACACATTCTGAGACAAAAGGCAAGATCACGTCAGCCCTAGCCTCGCTGTCCCACTGGATCCAGACCCGTAGCCTCGTGCAAAACGGCGTCATGCCCATGGCATCGTTCCTCGCTTCGTACAACGACGCCCTTCGTCCGCGTCTCGGAACCAAGCCTGGCAAGCTTCGGCTGGTTTATGTCGCACACCCCGCCACTAGTAGCAGTAGTAGCCGTACACCGCGGCTTTCCGAACTCACGCTCTCTGATCTGCGAATCTTTACCGGCGCACGCGTGATTTACGCCCTCGCAGCCGCGCCGTGCGCGGGCGCTGTCGCGCAGACGCAATTCCACGACTACCGCGTCTCGGGGGATGGCAAGGGCTCGCATTTCGGCCCTCCTGTCAGCAGCACCGAGATACTGTTGCGTGATAGCGGCTCTCATAAGATTACCGACGACAACTACACGGGCGACGTCGTCGTCCGGGGCCCGGCCATTATAGGTGGCGAGGCCGCGCTGGGTTTGGTAGCTACGATTCGGGATGATAATACGATTGCTGTTGTCTAAGTCGCCACTCTTTGTATACTGGGAAACGAGGGCGACTCTCTTGTCATGGAGGCGATACACGCAGTTGAGCGACAGGCAAGATTGGGTACCTCGTACCGACTCGATAGAATGAATGGATGAGAATGAGAGGATATGCGAGTATGAATAGATTCGGTTCCCCGGCGGGGGGGTTGCTCACGGACGAATGACCATGTTCGTATTTTATGATGATATAGACTAAGTTTCAAATTCCTCTCAACAAGTTCATTTCCATGTCTGCATGAAACAAAGATGTCAGATGAGCTAGTATAAGTAGTGTCTGTGTCTGTCTCTGTATACTTTGAAGTTCTCTTGCTATTACTATTGTATGTACTAAACCGGTTATACACAATACGCACAGAAAACCGTCCAGGTCCTTCATAAACACCATTGAACGCCACCACTGAATTCATAAATCGTATCTCTTTTCTCCCCCCTTTTCTCTCTCTCTCTCTCTCGCGAGCCCCATCTCATTGCACATGGGCATTCGTTTCCCTATATGCCGGTGTGTGTTTCTATTACGCACCGTTCCGATACACCTGCGCGCCTTGATTCCGAAACATGATCGTGTCCCTCCTCTGGAGGATCATGAGTGCGCGGTTGAGGCTCTGCTCGCTAAAGCCTTTGCCCTCGACCATCTCGCGGCGGAGCGATGCGAGACTGGTGCTCCAGCCGATGGGCAGACGCCGTCTGAGCTCGGCCTCGACGCGCGACGCCTCCTCGTTCAGCTCGCGGCTACCCTGGTTTGAGCCCTGGTTCACCGCGTCCATGGTACTGCACAGGAACAGCCGGATCGCCTCGTCGACGTGCTGCTCCGTCGCGATCGGGGAGAGGGTCAGTTTCGCTAGCGCCTCCGTGATGCGCACGATGGCCTCCAATTGTCGTACGGTGATGGGGATGCTGGACCGGCTGTTTGCCTCCATCTCTGAGGCGTGTACTTGCTTGCGAATCGACACGAAATGCGAGGATAGCTTCTCGGCTGCTTCGGGCGAGAGGCGGGGGGCGCAGCGTCTAGGATATCTTGTTAGTTTCTCTCTCTCTCTCTCTCTCTCTCTCTCTCTCTCTCTCTCTCTCTCTCTACTTGGCGTAGAGAGGGGAGAATCCGTGTCCACTTACGATTTGCAATAGGATAGATACCGCCTCATCGTTTCCACTGGCACCTCGCCTTCGACCTGCTCCTCGAGACCACGCCCGCCCATATGAATTCCCATGACGTGTTTCGCGATGCGCTCGTCCTTGTCACGCGTATGCTCATCTTTGACAATGAAGATCATGTCAAAACGCGACAAAATGGTTGTCTGGAAATCAATGTTCTCGCCGGGCGTCTTCATGTCGTCGTAGCGGCCGAAGATGGGGTTAGCGGCCGCCAGAACCGACGTTCGCGCGTTGAGGATCGTGGTGATGCCCGCCTTGGCAATCGAGATTGTCTGCTGCTCCATGGCTTCGTGGATGGCGACCCGGTCCTCGTCCCGCATCTTGTCGAACTCGTCGATACACACGACCCCGCCGTCCGCGAGCACCATGGCGCCGCCCTCCAGGTAGAATTCCCTTGTAGACTGATCGCGTTGCACCGATGCGGTGAGACCAGCCGCCGACGAACCTTTGCCAGAGGTGTAGATGGAGATGGGCGCGGCCTTCTCCACGAACTTTAACAGCTGTGATTTGGCCGTACCCGGATCACCGAGGAGTAGCACGTTGATGTCGCCTCGGAGTTTCATGCCGTCTGGCAAAATCTTCTTGGATCCACCGAGCAGCAAACATAAGATAGCTTTCTTGATATCCCTATTTCCGTAGATCGAGGGGGCGATGCAATCGGCCATGACGTTGTAGAGGTCAGGCCGTCTGCTGAGTTCGAGAAACTCTTGCTCTTCCTCCTCCGAGAACACGGCATTGCCCTTTGCGGTCGAATCTACATCTGTCTGGATTCCGACAGCGCGGAGGTAAGGGGTTCGAATGGCTACGGCGCCGCCCGTGGATGAGTTCTTGGATCCTTTGCTTTGGTAGATGGAGAAGATGCCCATGACTGTACACCGGGAGCCCGGAACGACTCTGTTGGTCAAGTAGCGATCTGCCGAGATCAGGACATGCCTGGGCAGCTCTCCGACGGGCACTTGGTCAGGCGCCTCCTGGAGCTTGATGATCTGTTGGTCAACGAACCGGGACTTTTCGTGAATGACAAAGTAGGGGTCGAGAGGACATTTCTCGGCGGGGTCGTTAGGGGCGCGCTGCCGGCCGCACTGGCGCGGCAGCGTGACTCCGGTGAAGCCACCGAGGATGGGGATCGCCTGAGTGTGTAGGCAGCTTCGGCACTGGACGTTCAGCTCGGTGGCCTTGGAAGACATGACGGACGCCCCAATCACGATGCCCGACACCCTAACGAGGCGCGCGATGGTCTCCGAGTCCAGGTTCCGTATCGAGACATCTTCGGCGGTGCTGTGCAGGAGGAGCTGGTGTTCTGGAATCTCGGCGGTGGGGTTGTGAGGAAATACGATCCTGTGCGTGCACTTTCTCAGCGCATTCTCAAACTAAACACACCCACTCACGGTCAGACCCGACGTGTGGCTCCACACTGTAGAAGGAAGGGGGGAGGGGAGAAGCGGGTGTCTTCGACGTACCAGAGGGATAATCTCTGCCGGCTCTGTCACGAGACGGTGTGCGAGCTCTTCATTGTATTTGATGAGGTCCGTGATGTTGACGTCGCAGTAGAATTTCTTTAGCAAGGCATTCTCGCGCAGCTGATCTCTGTAGACGAAGATGTTGTCGTGTCTGAACTGCAGGACGAAGTGGATGAGCTGCTCTTGTAGCTGCAGTCGGCTGTCCTCGTTCGGGCCCGCGCTGTTTTGGAACACGGAAACCGAGTAGACCGATTGGCGATCCATCTTGCCTGCCGGTTTCTTGTCACGAAGTAGTGGAGGAGTGGTCACAGGCCCTGATCGTCGAGAATCAATCTCGGCAGACAGAAAACGGTGGTGGAGATGGAAGCGGATTGTGTAGAATTGAGGGGGCTTGCACTTGTGAAGTTGTGCATAAGATTTTCATTACCGGATGGCGCGTGTTTAGGCCGCACCGACGCGTCCATTCGATATCCGCGAAGCAAGCGCGTTTAGTATAAGTGGTTGCATTGCACTAGACCTTATTGAGAAAAGAACCCTTAAATGAGTTCTAAATCGGAATGGGAATTTCACCTAAGCCATGCCGCTTTTAGCCTGAGCCCGGCCTGAGCAGGATCCGCTTCTGCATAAGGACAGAAACTTACTGGACGTGACATAACCTTTAAATAAATGTCCACGTATATTACCGAAAATACTCGGAATTAAACTGAAAATGACCGTTTTTCTTTCTAATTCATTAGGACGGTTTGAATAGATCAACTTCCTAGGAAGCTGTTCCATTTACCTACAAAATAACTAGCCGAAGTTGTTGAACGTAAGCACCAAAATACCTATAGACAGCATAATAATATCCGTTCATTTCCTTAATCTCCTGATCTTCAAGCATATTACCATCATTAATCAGAACAATCTGTTTCTGTAGTTAATAAGAA
The DNA here is from genome assembly GCA_007182795.1 of Xylaria flabelliformis. Lineage (NCBI taxonomy): Eukaryota > Fungi > Ascomycota > Sordariomycetes > Xylariales > Xylariaceae > Xylaria > Xylaria flabelliformis. The sequence continues at coordinate 230,211 of VFLP01000066.1, read as the reverse complement.
AAAAAGAAGCAATTATGAGCTTCCATAATAGAGCTTATTTGTAGTTTGAGTTGTTATTATGTAGATGTTCTTTTTGTCTTTCACCTTGCGCTCTGTATAGAGATCCCCAAAGTGAATTAATGCAACCTTAAGAAGAGATACCTTTAACTCAGTGGGCATCTGGCTAGCGTGCCAAGAATATCTGACATCGATGAAATTTACTGCACAGAAACGGGCATAGTTTAAACTGTGTTGCAAACGGTTTCTCTTTGCATAAACCACCTAACCTACCTAGGTAGGTACCTAGGTACCTAAGATATACACAAGTTCAGCTCTTAGCTCTCTCATCACGTGCTAGATACCTGTTGAGTCAGCTCTCGTTAGCCTGAGCTCTTGTAATCCACTATCTACCAGGTAATCATACAGTACATTCATTCATCATATACCAATAAGCCGGACCATCTTTCAAATCAAATTGACCATTATCACCTGCCTGCCTGCCTTGTCCCGTTCTGGTATGTATAACTAAGTTTGGCGCAGTGAGTAGTAGCCACCACACAGCCAGCTTATACAGACATACAGGCATACATACCTAAGGGACGCACAGATATTGAACTTGGTTCGTGTTCGGCCTCTGACCATTCAACCAACAACCAACGCGAGACGAAGAAGAAATAACGGTTATTTTTGCGCTCCGGGGCCATCCTGCAGTCGAGACGCCTCTGTTGTGCCGCTATGATTCCTCGGTAGCCCCCCTCCGCGAGAGCCCCCCCTTCTTGATCAGCCGATCGGCCTTCCACACCCTGCCTCGCCGCTTGCTCGGCTGAGTCCCCCCTTTTGCTGCAAACAGCAGCGAGCGCCGCATGTTCCGCGCGTCATGTTCTCCAACGCCGCCGCCCGCAAGTCTGTAGACAGCCTCTCGCCCTGGTCTCCGACATCCCCCACCGAGTTTACCTTCCACCACCGCCAATCTGCGACCTCCCAACCCAGGAACCGCCGAGGCTCGACCGCGAGCTCGATCCATTCCGTCGGTGGCCAGCTCGACACGACGTCGTCGTCGTCGGGCGCCTGGTCTCACGCCGTCCTAGAGACGGGCCAGAATGCCATATCCACCCTGCTCCAGCCTCCTATCGTCCGGACCGGCCTGCAACCCCATGCTGCGGCGCCGGCATCCAGCACGCACAAACCTCCCACCGCCAAGGACATCCCACCCGTCACCTTGACCAACGTGCCACACGTCGATGCTTCCGAGTTCAGGCCCTACCTCACCGAAGTCGGCGCCCTGTACGACCAGCTACGGCGCATGCGCGAGAGCGACGATGACGGGAACGATCAAGTGTTTCGCCGTGGCAGGGCCGATGAACCTGCCGGGCTCAAGGACGATGGCCATCTACTACGACCAGGAGGACGCAAGTCATCATTCTCTGCACGGCCGACTTCATCGTCTTCCTCTACCCGATCGGTGTCGCCGATCGATTCTCCCCCCGCGCCGAGAGCCCCGATGCGCAGACGTTCCAGCTCGGGATACGGTCGGAAACAAGCTCACGGACCACCCCCTCTATCCACCATTCCCAACGTCTACTTTGACGAAGGATTTCATCTCGAGAATCCCCGAACCTTCGATATCGTGAGCGAGAAATCCGAGGTCGTCCCGCCAGCTCCCGGTCTCGCCGCAGACGGGAAGTCGGCAAACGGCAGTACTACCCCCGCACCCCGCAAGGCACTGGCTACCAACGCGATTTTGCAAGAGAAGCTCTCCTGGTACATGGATACCGTGGAGATGCACCTCATATCCTCGATATCCACGGCGTCCACCACCTTTTTCACGGCCCTAGGGTCCTTGAAAGAGCTTCACTCGGAGGCCTCGGACTCAGTCGAACAGATCAAGACACTGCGAAAAGAGTTGGCGTCACTCGATCACGAGATTGCCACGAGCGGGTTGGAAATAGTACAGAAACAACGGCGCCGCGAGAATCTGCAGCAGCTGAGTGATGCCGTGAGACAATTGAAAACCATTGTGGAATCGGTCGCAGCATGCGAGAACCTAGTAGAGGCTGGAGACCTTCAAAGGGCACTGGACCACATGGATCACGTGGAGGATCTAATCGCTGGCCGGAGTACGGCCAGCCCGACCGAGAAAGATGGCTCAAGCCTCCGGTTGCGTGATCTAAGGGACGCGGCAGCGCTTCGGGGAGTCGGTGACGACATTTCCACATTGCGTTTCCGCGTCGGCAAATCGTTCGAATCGCGGTTCCTTGAGATTCTTTTGGGCGACTTGAGACGGCATGTCGACGAGCTCTCTATTCAGGAAGTGCTGTTACGCTGGAGCAGCGCCGCCATGCGATCCCGCGGTAGCCACAGCAGAGATCCATCGGCATTCCCGGCTTATTTGGCCCAGACTGAGGATCTTCGCTCTCAGCTGATGCCTGTGTTGGTCGGTCTACATCGATCCAGGCACCTCTCCATCGCGATTGCGTCATACCGGGAAGTCGTACTACGGGAAATCCGAAATCTTGTCAAGCGTCCACTGCCGACCTCACATGACGATGATAACGAGTCCATGATATCGGCCTCGACCGTCAACTCCAAGCGCTTGACGCAGCAGGAGAAATCGAGCATCCTCGCACGCAACCTGCGGGCCTTGGACGAGCAAGACGCCGAAGAATTATTTACAAAAATGTACGTCAGTGTGACGGAAACCCTGCGGCGGCTCACCACTCAGGTCAAAGTGTTATTCGACGCGGCAAGCTCGATGGGAGAAGCACCAAGACCCGCGAACGATCGCCCACCCTCTCAGCTGAAATCGCCGCCCCTCAATAGTGCCAATCGTGATATACAAGAAGACATACATATGACGATGGACATGGCAAACCTATTGGGTCAATCCGTCGATGTGTCGCAAGAAAAGATCGTGAAGGTCCTCCGTGTGCGATCAGAGCAGAGCACCCGGTTACCGCTCGTGGCCTTTTTGAGATACTTTACGCTCAACCTCTATTTCGCCAACGAATGCGAATCCATATCTGGAAGGAGCGGCACGTCTCTGAAGACGGTCGTCAATGCCCATATTAAGGATTTCATCCAGTACCATGGTGATACGGAAAAACAAAAGCTTGCGCAAGCCATGGAGTCGGATCAGTGGAACGCCAAGGACTTCACGGAAAGCCACAACATCTTCCTCGGCGACATCCTAGAATGCAGCACAAAAGACAGCACGTCCTGGACGGAAGGAAGTCAGATATGGATTCCGCTCTCCGAGTCTGAGAATGAAGAGGATGCCAGACCCAACGGACGACCGAGGGCAGAGTCGAACGGAACGACAAAAGAAAAGGTCAGAAGTGCCATCATAGACTCGGAGCCCTTCATATTACCCAACTCTGCCATTTTATGCCTCGAAGGCATGACGCGCTTCTTGCATCTCATCACGGGCATTCCCTCGATGGCATCGGACATCTCCGCCTCTCTTGTTGCTTACCTCCAGCTTTTCAATTCACGGTGTACCCAGCTCATCCTCGGTGCTGGTGCGACGCGGTCCGCTGGCTTGAAAAATATCACCACCCGGCATCTCGCTCTCGCTTCCCAGGCATTAGCCTTCATATCCGCACTCATTCCGCACGTTCGGGAATTCGTGCGACGGCACGCCGGATCAGGCCCACACGTCAACAACACGAATGTCGCTGCTCTGATGGGCGAATTTGACAAGGTTAAGCGCCTGTTTCAGGAACACCAGAACAACATATACGACAAGCTGGTTGAGATCATGAGCGGCCGGGCTGCTGCACATGCCAAGACGATCAAGGGAATACACTGGGACCAGGAAACCGAGTCGAAAGTAAACTTGTACATGGAAACCCTTGTGAAAGAGACGGTAACTCTGCATCGAGTCCTTACCAAACACCTCCCAGAGAGCACAGTGCGATTGATCATGACTCCTGTGTTTGAAAGCTACAAGAATCAAATCGGAAAGACCTTGGAGGCCATTGAGACGAAGAACGCGATTTCAACGAATCGGTAAGTGGCACAATGGAGTCTCTGCTTTGAAAGTGACATTGACCCTGACCTTGCTCGACAGTATGGAGTCCGATATCAATTATCTTATCGCACGGCTTGGTAAGATTGACGGCTTTGGGGACGCCGGCGATCATCTACTCAACATCGTCAAATCCAAGAAATCGCAACCAACTGTATCTTCTCCGACGAGTAGTTCGGAAACGCAACCGGCAACGAAGGAGAGTGATCATAAAGATCCTAATCCGGATGACTCCGTCAATGACGATGCCCCAAAATCATCGACAGATAGCAAGTGGGTTAAATTAAGCGACCGAAACTGAAAAGATTCTTTTTACTGTGTGTATGTGAAATAAGCGATGGAGCGGGTCGGCGTTTTAGACAGGAACGATTGCCCTATACCAGTAAAATAGATGACTACGCCATTTGTCATGAACCCATAATTTTGGCCTAGGTATGATCCAGCTAGCAGTATACGGCATCTGCCTTGAGATGTGGCAAAAAGGGGCAATTCATGAATAATACATCTGGTAACGATACTGTTCATCTTGAGTTTCAAACTCAGAAGCACTAAGCTGTTCACGGCTAACACACCTCACGCGTGTAGGCAGGCACTTGATTATATTAGAACAGTAGTAGTGCGATGAACCGAAAAGTCGACACCTTAAGGCCGAAGTCGGATATATAGTGTAGTCCTTTGGCAGCCGTACTGATGGGTATAACTCATAGTACTGCCCGTCAAATGATGAACGGTCTAAGGGACCAGAAAGTGTTCTCAAAGTTTGAGTAGCGCGGGCGCCAGGCCAGATCGCTCGGCGGGTTGGTAAGTAGTCGTTACAATTGTGAGTGACGTAACGTGCCTAACTACCCCTTGCTCTGAAACTATGAATCCTCTTCGAGCTTGCAGGATATCTCGATATTTAGGATAAGCCTTGCTTTAAGTGCTCTGGTCATTTTAAACGCTACTCGTCATTCGTGTCTCCAGATCGCTAATGCTTGAGACCCGGCCATCTTTGCAGTAACATCCCCGGAGCAAGAGTGGCCCTGAAATGACAAAGGGGCTTCAGCCTCGGACAGAGAAGAAGACCGCGTTATCTTATTGCTCAGTAATTCAAGGGAGTGAGGTAGCTAGTGCTGCAGCTTCATAGGAGGCGCGTGGTAGAACAGCTGAATTAGAGATCGGCGGCTTCGTCTAAGCCATCTATTTTGCAGCACCTTTAATTTGCCCAGTTGGTTCTAGGCTCCCTCCTTTTCAGAGAGCTTCTGGCTATCAAACCAGAAAGCCGCGGAAGAGGACGAATATGCAGACTATTTCTGCCCCTTACTTACACTTCGTCACTCTACAGTCAAACTAGATCCCACCAAGATGCTCTCGTAAAGGTGTAACATCTTGTGCGAGGCAGTCGATCTCGTATTCAACCAACACAGATACTCAAAGTAGCAACCAACGGCATAGTTAATAACACTGATTCGAAGTTTCCGATAAACCATAGCTGTGACTGACGGTATGACAGATTATGCCGTACTGTCACACGGACCGGGCCTAGGTATGGGAATGCAACTACTCGTATACTAGGGGCTGGTCGGCGACATCATACAATTTATCTACAAGGCCGCGATTCGTATATCCCGCTACCCGTGTCTATTGTTAATTATCGTAACTGCCACTGCCGTCTTTGCTCAAACCTCTGAATCCCACGGAAAAATAAGATGATACGGACTTGAATCATCCGCGCTAGTAAGAGCGAAGCTATCCGTGTATATAAACCTAGAATCGCCACCTGGGCTCGAGGAGGGAACTTAGACCTGTATGGCCTCCTTGATGTCAGAGAAGATCATGGCAATACCGAATACCAAGCAGAAGGGCTGGTTCGATAAAAAGGACGTTTTATAGAAGGCTGTAAGCTTACTTCAACGACGCGGCATGCTAGGCCTTTTTTTGGTCCCCCCCTTTTTGCTACCTTATTGTAGTTTTGACGAGGCTGCTGCAGGACCTCTCCCCTCCTTTTTGGGTTGAAAACATGATGCTCTGCTGAAGCAACCAGCCTTCGCCAGATTATGGTCACCTTATCTACTGAATCCAGCATTCGTCCATATTTGTATTTTTTTAGATTCTAGGACGGGGCATTTCATACACTGTGTTGTTAACGTATCAACGAAGGGGACCGCGAAACGGGGTTTGGGCCTCGGCTTTCTCGGAATAATGCGTAAAGTTAATCTAGGCGTCTCCCTCTTACAGCAGGGTCGCAAGGCACTCTCCATTGTTGGTTGGATCTTTCGATCCGGGCGCCTCGAGCCACGGCGCGGCCGACAATGGAGGAGCAAAGGAGAGCATCAAAAAGGTTGGTCGCTCCGTATTCTCTCAAAACCGGAGCAATGGGCGGGTATGGCGCGGAGGACCGGGGTTTCAATGAGCAGAGACGCCCGCGCCGCTGTTGGTCATTTTCCTTAGATCTAGACATGAACCCTCCTCGATGTCGGCGTCTCAGGGCCGCCGAAGACCGTTTCGGGCCAGCCGATGGAGATCTGATGGCGTACCGACTTCGACATTGCAGATAGTAGAGTTGGAGGCCCAATTTGGATCGTAAACTACCAGCGTATGAGATGAGTTCATGGGTTAGATAGGGAATATACCTAACCAATGGGCAAGTGACGGGTTGCAAGCTGCGCTTTGAGATCAGTATTAGTTGGTTTCATCTCTATTTCTTTTTTTCCCTTTTTTCTTCTTCTTTTACATGCCGTATGAATGAACTTGCCTTCTTATTCCCGTTCTTCAATCTCGCTTCTCTTGCTTTGCGTGGATTTATCCATCCCGAGCCGAGCCGAAACACAACGACCTATCAAGCACCACCGAGAGCCACTGCGAACCACGATTCCAATCTCCCCATAAACGGATGAATGAATCGCATCAATTGTAATAGGTGGTACAATGAACGGCACACGACTGTCGGCACCGCAATGGTTAGAGGACGAATGGACGCCATTCGCTTTCACCCGTGCCTTTCCCCCGAGTTCATCTACCTAGTCGGCCCGAGTACTTATACGCGTATCTATTTACCTAAATATTCCTATCGTCTACCTGGCAAGGCAAATCTGCGGATCAAACTTCACCTGGCTGAGGGTTTGTCCGGCTTCGTGGCGTCCCTTTCTCGTAGCTCGTCACGTCCGACGAAAAACTTAACCCGTGTTATACTTGCGTAACATAATACTTTCTTCCCTCTGGTGGATGTGTTGGCTTTCTACGTTGTCCGTGGCTGTTCGCGATAAAGATGTCATACGCTCAAGCGCCGGGCTGGCGTTGCGGATTGGTGGTGTATTTGACTGGTTTTGCTTCTTACACGCTTTCGTCAGCTCGACGTGTCGTGGGACGCGCGTGTCCTACGTGGCTGGGCTCGGGATCGAAGCCTGCTAACTAGGGTTTCAAGTTGGGCATGATTATGCTTGTCATACCGCGCGTTGGCGCTCCTGGGGGCTCTTTCTTGAAACAGGTTGGGAAATGGAGTGATAATGAGTACATACCTACTCAACATTGCGACTCTAAGTCAAGATCGTAATTGAAATAGGTACGTTTCTCTAACAGGAAATGGGGCTAAAATAGATCTACAATACTTTGCACTAATTATAGTCCCGACGGATATTCCCAGCAGCTAAAACTAAGCTAGGTAACCTAGCCAAGAAATGAGTGGAGAATGGAAGAAGGAGGGGTTGCTATTTTCGCCCGACAAATGCATGCGTGTCTTGCATCGCATCGTGGGATCCAAGAGCCAAGATAGCTTAGCGGCGGGTAGTAACAGCTAAGAGGGGCCGCACTTTCGACGTCGCGCGTGGCGGCCGGGGTCTAAAATACCAACGAAGAGGAGCATTTTTGTAGGACGAGAGAGAAGGATGGCGAGGAGGATGGAGGATTCTACTATGCAGGGAATTATCGTGTCAACTTATACTAGTCACTCAACTGTTGAGCATCCGTGCTCGGGAGATACCTAGCGAAGGCATGGCGGGTGTGAAGATGCACTACTACTGCACGCTTGGTCCTTTTGTCACAAACCATGATGTCGTATGACGATAAGGTGGTTTGGCATGTCATTCGGAAGAAGAAAAAAAAGGTAAAGCTGATGGATACCTGTAAAGATAATGATACCCCCAAGCGCCCCGACCCCTCCTAAAGTATGTACATGAATCGAAGCATCGAATAGTTTGAGCTAGCGAATGCAAGAAATAACGTGGTGCATGCCGACGAGGGATGGGGAGATTTGGAGGAGTATGAGAGGCCTTGGCAACCACAATTTCCCCGTTCCGAGCACGATTCTCAGAATCGCACATCGCCATGCGTGGTGGCGGCGAATCGCACCGCGATCACTGATTGAGAAAAGAGAGGGCGTAACAGGATCCTCTACCGGTCACTACCTCATCCCGGGTCCACGTCCACGTCAGAGAAGTCTATACTGAACAGGCGTTAAACGCTGCCTTGACGGGCTACAGAGCGTGAGCACCGTCGAGGCTGAAGAAGAAGAAAGATATAAAAAAAAAAGAATGTGGGTATCTTCGTCGTGTCTGTCGTTCATCGTACTGAGCGCCCAGCGCGATACATTCGTCTCAATGCATGATGGCAAAATGAGGGGGGAGGTAAAGTGCTTGCTCTGCCTTTTACAATTTGCCCAAGACGAATTTGCGGGCGACGAGCTCTACCTCAACATCACGAGCGACCACGTTGTTGGGAGGGTTGCCAAGGGTGCAGATGAGATCCTCCGCCGGGGTGGTGACGGTTTGGACGTCGTCAGGATGGTAGTATGCCTTAGAGCAAGGGAAGATAGCGCAACCAGAAATCAGCTGCTTCGCCTTTACGTTCTGTTCACTGGTTGGGAACAGCTCCTTAACACCGTCGTGGTCATTGGGGTTCACAATGGCGGACACATCGAAGTAGGTGAGACCTTGCCAACCTTGGAACGTAACCCTTGGAAGAAGTCAGCACAGGTTACGGTTTTCGTAGTGGTGGTGATGATGATGATATTGACTTACTCAGCTAGCATGCCTGGGACGTTGGGTGCGCCATCAGAGACGGAGTAGGCGTTGCCGATCCAACCGTCGGGGAAGTTAACCTTGACCTGGTCAAGCCCGGCGATGACAACAGGCTCGATCTGTTGAAGCCCGGCACTAGGAGTGAAAACGATGGTGCGTTGAGTAGCGTCTTGGTTCATGAACGTGATGGAGTTGGCGCTAGCCAAGGTGGCAGCAGTGGCAGCAGCCAAAGCGGTCAACTGTTGCGAGAAACGCATAGTGATTGTGAGCGACAGAGAATGATAAGAATGGCTAGCTAGGTAGTTATGTGCTGTTGTTCCTTTGGTAATAATGTCGTCGTATAGACTGTTGTATACTTGTAGTTCTGTCGAAGAAGGAGAGCACGGCAAACAGCTAGATCAATAGCGAAGCCCGGTAATCAAGGAGTGTGTTATCACTGTCGAAAAATAAAATAAAAAGGAACGGTAGCTACAGATAGCCAAAGGAGCGAATCGTACGTCAACGGACTTGTGTGTTAACGAGGGAGGGGTTGTGAAACTTACCAAGATATCGTGCGAGGACGACGAGCTCTTATATACGATGGGTCACAAGAGAAGGGGAAAAAAAAAAAAGCCGGGGGCAGACGGGACATGGCCGTGCCACATTGGTTGGTGCCAACACATGCGAAGTCGAGATGCAGGTACCTACCTGCCGAGTTGCCACCATCTGCTAAGTGGGTGTAAGTAAGTAAGCTACAAGTTATCAAGGATGAGCGAGCCTGCCAAGGATGCCATTTAACAAGATGGCCTACGTCGGAGCAGTTTTGACACGCAACTCGGGCCGCTAGTTAGTTGTCCATCACTTTGACTATGACACCACACGCGCGTACGTAGCAGCTCCTGGCACAACCTCCATCTATATCACAAACTCGCCTATAGGATAAAGGGGTTGTAAAGGGTCACATGGTCTTCAGAATTGTTGATAATCATGTCAAAAACTTGATATCTCTTGCAGATAGGGCGGTTCATTATTGAGGGATTGAGCTCTAAGGTGCTTCTTGGCAACTCACAATAATCAATAATAGGTGGTGTACGTTGTAAGGCTGACGCGATCAGCCAAGGGCCGGAAGAGCGGGTAGGACCCAATGGTGCAACACAATTTTTTTTTTCTCTCCCCCTCATTCCATTCAGATGTGCTAAATAAGGTACAATGAGGGAGGGGGGGGGAAGAGACAACCGACAGCCAACCACGCAAGAGCTACCTCCTACCTAGGTATCTTATCCTGTGTAAGTACTATAATACCGTACACTCCGATTGGCCAGCGTTGATGATGTTGCGCCCGCTTGTGCCTGGTGCCTGACAGGAACGGGACAGCTCCGGCCAACCAAAGTATGGCTAGTTGCGGTCAGATCCATTGTCTAGAACTTGGAATATGCAAGGCACCGGCTTTCAGTGATCGGAGTAAAAACCGCTAGACTGGATCAAGTCGCACAATGTCTTTGTAGGCACGTGTGATGGATAACTTGAAGTCGTGCTTTATCCTTGAGTGCACGGTCAATCAATCTATCGACAGATCACTTGTGGCCTTGAGTTGTGCTGTTTTTCTATTATAGGCATCTCTGTTGGTAGCTGAAATAGGACTACTGTCCAGCTGAATCTGAGTCGGAGGGGATCGATGCATTGTAAAGTGCACCGAAGAAGATGGATGAATGAATGATCTTGTTTCCGTCTGACAGAGTAAACCCGCAATTAGAAAACAGGTAGGCGACGTCCCAGGTCGTGGCAGAGTTGCGGGCCCTACAATTAAGACCCCTGATTGCGCAGATAACGACAATCGCCGGTGAAGGACGCCAAGATGACATGACTAGAGCATCAGCGCACGGTTGTGACACCCGACCTACCACCTGATCTGTTAGTCCTGATCTGTTAGTCCCTAAGGTAGTTATCTTCGTCTTCGTTGGTATTTTAATAAGTTAAAAATATGACCTTAATACGCGCGTTTTGTATTTAGCATTTTAAACCGTCTAGCGGCCCCTCGACCTGGCAGGTGGCGGTTCGGGCCGTCGACAGCTGAAAGGCGTTGAGATAAGGTCTGGCAAGTGTTAGACTACCGCTTTTGGTGATGGGGTGGGGCCTGGCACTTGAACACTTATCGCCTAACACATTGAGTAGTTGTTCAGGCATCTTGAATTGGAGCAGTTAGTTATTGCCTCCGGCAACTTGGCTCGGCAGTAACCAACTCCCAATAACCGACAGACACGGGGTAGGGCCTGAGCTCTCTTGTCGAATCCACGGGCTTCTGCCACTGGGGCTCGCAGTCAGCACAGCATAATTCGGGGGGCTGAGCTGAGTGGCGCGGCTAACTAGTCCGTCAACCTCGGCTACTTTGTGACAGAAACCAGTTTCCGTGGAAGCCCTAACCTACCTAGCTGTAGGTGAAGTGCGATTCTGTTTGATTACGTATGGGTGGGCTTTCCAAAATCCTTTGCTGCTACCATAGATATCCAGACCTTGCTGGTATCTGATTGGAGAGGTATTACGTTAAATAATAGAGATCGGGGAGTGGTGGAGCGTGGCGACTGCAGCAACTTGCCTACTTGCTGGGGCAAGGCGTTTCCGGCCGAAGTGTCGAAGAGTGTATCATTACCTAGTATCTACCTTTTGTATCCATGTGGCTCATGTGGCTTATGTGGCTGCTCGCAACGCTACTAACTCCGTAGGTATGAACTGAAAAAAGACAACATTTCCTAAAGGGGGAAAAAAGGCCAGGCGAACAAGTAGATACGTGTGATGAGCTGATTTAGCAGATAGGATTGCGCCGGCAATGGCTGATTCAACCCAGATGGAGCCTGTCAAAACCCGCGGGTGGTCTTCAAAGGCGGTGAAAATAATGCTCTTGAGACTTCTCATGTGAACAAGATATCTCATACAAGCCAACTTGAGAAGCAGTCGGAAGGGTTCAAGTGGGTATATGAATGAGCTGCTTCGACGGAACAGTCGTGAGTTTCAAGAACCACCTCTACAATCGAACGCAAAAGAAGAGTCGACGGCTTGGTGGCAGACTGATACAGCTTAGTGTATACGAGACAGTTGTGAGCGAGCGGGTTCGTGGGTCGAGATCGAAATGTGGTTAAAATTAGATATCGTACACGTAGATTCGGTATTCAACGTAGTTAGTTAGATCAGAAGTTAAGTAGATCTCGTTCTTGAGATCGTATTCAGTCAGAGCAGGATTTTGGGTTCTGGGTTCCGAGCATACCTGACCTACCTCGGCAACAAGCAGCACAGGTTCATTCATGCGGCGTAAATGCATTCACTGTATGTAGTAAATACATATTCGAATATTTTACGCAACCTGGAGTTGGTGCCTTATAGCCGGTCACTGAGACAAATAGCGCACCTCTCCACCCACTTATTCCAACTTTCGGTGGGCGCATTTCTCAATTAGTTATCGCTTTGGTGTCGAGTAATGATTGGCCTATTAGATGACCCAATGGGTTTTTGGCGGATCGGCCCATCCAATGACGTACTCGAACCGATCGGGCCACGGCGCCCCATAGCGCCAATACTTTTCGGGGCCAAGACATCGTCAGGGCAACACGAGGTTTGTAACTCGGCACTTTTCGGTGGCGGCGTTGTATCTGACCCCGAAAGCGGCCAAGAGCCTAAGCCAGCACAGAACAGCACAGAATCCTTCCGCCTCTCAGCTCCCGCCCTAGGCCCAAAATCGAAAGTCGATAGCCTAACATGACGTTATCCCCGTTCATGTTACCGCGTTGCAGCCCTGTCTTGCCTGTCTGTCAACGTGCTACCAACGGATGGTCAAGATAGGTAGTCTGTCTGCCCCGCAAGATCATCGTCCATGTCTTGCATCTCTGTCTTCATCTTGTAAGTACCTCGAGTACCTCGCCAACCTCCCGGAAAAACAGAAGCTCGACAAGTTCGGTGGCCTCGTATTACCATGGAGCCCATGACGATGGACCGCTTGTCTTCATTGGCCCGCCCGTTCGCTCTTACTTAGGTTAGGTTAGGTTAGGTTAGGTCAGGCCAGGTATTCACTCAGCAACGCCAGAAGTCACGCTTCTGATGCAACGTTGGCTAAGATAGTTGGCACCTCTCATGGCCTCTACAATACCTACATTGGCTCGATTGTACCGTACTCTGGTATGTATATTGAAGATTCCCAATCTGGTAATGCTATTGTGCAGGGTTTGGTTCTGTAGTGGTACAGGAGAGGGCGTTTTTGGTTCCTTGGCTTGATCTGAGTGAACCCATTGCCACACAGGATGCGACCACGATCGTGGTGAGTCGAGGTTAAGTAACCGGGGTGGCTTTGTCGGATCTGTCTCGGCTGCATGTACCATCCATTGCCCTAGAAACAGCGGCGAGAGGGTCAGAAGAGGTAGCCAGGGATCTTCAGTCCTTAGATCTAAGCCAGGGATAGGTAGATGGATGGTTATCTCGCCACAACCCACCTTTGAGTTGGGTTTCCAGCCCCTCTTGAAAATAAGTATATAGTCCGGCCGGGCAAGAACTCGTATTTTAAAAGTCAGGTCTTTTCACATCCAGTATATAATCGCTCCTCACAGTCGCTATCCAATTTGTCTGTCGTAGTTCGTCGACATCGCAATCGTTCGTACCAATCCAACCACTCGCTTTGGTTCTCGCCTGCAAAGCACAACTACCTATTACTATTAATCTTAATCGTCCCCAAGGAGTCAGTCAATCATCATGAAGCTCACTCAGACATTGGCCCCAGCCGTTGCGCTGTTTGCAACCGTGAAAGCCGATTACCCAGTTTCCTCACCTTCGTATCCTGTTGAAACTCCTACTTATCCCACGGAAACGCCAACATATCCCACGGAGACGCCAACATACCCTACGGAGACACCCACTTATCCCACGGAGACGCCAACATATCCCACGTCCAGTTACCCCGTAGAAACTCCTACTTATCCTACGGAAACACCAACATATCCCACGGAGACGCCAACTTATCCCACGTCGTCAAGCTACCCCGTAGAAACTCCTACCTATTCTACGGAGACTCCTACCTACCCTACTGAGACGCCCACTTATCCCACCGAGACTCCTACTTATCCAACGTCCAGCTACCCAGTTGAAACTCCTACCTATCCCACAGAGACGCCAACATATCCTACGGAGACTCCTACTTATCCAACGTCCAGCTACCCAGTAGAAACCCCTACCTATCCCACGGAGACTCCTACTTACCCCACGGAGACTCCTACTTACCCAACTGAAACCCCTACCTATTATCCCACTTCTTACCCCACGGTGTCGTACCCTACGGTGTCGTACCCTACTTACACACCTTCTTATCCCACGGAAACGCCAACATATCCCACGTCCAGCTACCCCGTAGAAACTCCTACCTATTCTACAGAGACTCCTACCTACCCTACTGAAACTCCCACCTATCCCACGGAAACGCCAACATATCCTACGGAGACGCCAACATATCCCACGGAGACTCCCACCTACTCTACGGAGACTCCTACCTACTCTACGGAAACTCCTACTTACCCTACCGAGACGCCAACATATTCCACTGAGACTCCTACTTATCCTACTTCCTTCTCCACGGCGACGTCTAGTTACCCCCTGACATATCCTATCTACACAACTACCTACCCCGCCAACTCGTCGACATTCGTTACGGTCGCTCCAACCAGCTCATACCCGGGCCCGAGCACCACCCCCGGCTCCGTCCCTAGCACCACTGGCCCCGTAACCGTTCCTACGGGAGCGGCCGCCAAGGTGGGTCCAGTGGGCGCTTTGATCGCCGCCGGTATCGTTGCCCTGGCGCTCTAAGTGGATTGTGAAGAAAAATGTTATGAAGAGGTGAAGAAATAGAAAGAGGGACGATTGTGCGTGAAGGGCGGGGGGCAGTACTGCGATTTACACCGGCTGTTAACAGCGGGAGATTATTCATAATTCTAATCACTCCTTGAAACAAGTCTTTTGCTCTTGAAAGACCTTGATACGAATTTAACGACGCATCGGTATATTGGGTGGAAAAAAACTGAGGGTTAATGACGAGGGACTACGGAGGGATTTACGGGCAGGCGGCGTTTTCGATTCATCGGCCGGTGGTCACGACAAACAGCGCACTCCTTTCCGATGACGATACCAGGTAGTTGCAGTCGTAAGACTGATTGCATATTAGATAGAATAAACTTGATTCTCCATCACTCCCAGTTCCTAATAGCATGTTATGTTGCGAATTGAACCCCGGTCATCGTGCCATATGGTCGGGATAGGTTGGCTGTTGCCAAGCCATTCCATTTCTCGTATTTACATACACTAGCCCGCCTGGCATTATAACATGTTGTCTGCCTATTGGGTCACAGTATCCACTTCCCCATTTAAAAAGTTGAGTTTGCACATATGTATACCTATGTACTTGTGTAAGAGAGTAATACCTAGTTCATCGCAAGTCGAGTGAGGTGAGATTGGTTTAGAAGTGAGGGGGATTGGCACATAGCAGTGTAGATCACGAGGCTTGGCACCCATGAAGGGAAATGGTTTGCGATGATGGATCTTTCACTCGCCGATTCACATCACGCTGAAAATGATGGATGAGAGAGAGCCCTGAAGATTCAATGCTCCAGCTTATAATTCGTGACGAGCGCTACGCAGCGGGATAGAGAAAAATACTATCTCTACGATTCTGTGTGACTTCAAATAATTAGTACATGCAGTGTTCCCTGCCGAGCCTCCTGTTCCCGTCAACACCTTGGTCACTGTACCTGCAGTTGGTCATCATCACAATGATCACAATGGGCTGTTTGTTACCAACCTCACTAGCCATTCATTCATTTACAAGTATCAGCGTAGCATCCCCGTAACGTCGCTACGACAACAGTCCTCAAATTGCTTCGGGTCACGACATTTTGCTCATCCGATCATCATGCAAGATTGATTGGTCCGACGACCTCTGGCACCGCGCCCGTCCTATATTGGAACCGGTCAGATTATCGTTTCTTCATGGCCTGGCTTGACCATTAATATATAAGTATAGTAGGCAGCGCATTCAGCTGACTCAGATAGTATAGCTTACTGCATGCATAGCATTAATACTATACGTGGTATTCAGTATTATATCACTTTGCGCGGCAATATGTGATTGGATGGTAAGAATGCACGTTCTCCGCAAGACCAGTCGCGCCGGTCACCGCGCCCTACAGTACCTACACATAACTACCTAGTGGTATTGGGGAATCATACTCTGCTGTAGATGATTTCCAGAAGACCCTTGAACATGTCCCGGATCTAGTCATTAGGTGCTTAGGATTACCTAATCCAACATGTACCTATAAGTGATCGCAGGCGTAGAACAAAGAGACCTCCTGCATAGGTATATCCAGACAGCGCTTGGGAAGATGTTCAGAGTCCTTCGCGCAACAACAAGTGTCTACCGATTGCCCACTTAAGGTACGGTGCCCTGGAAAGTTTTTTTATTATAGCCCGCCTGTTCACAACCTTGAATGCAATGCCGTGATGTGTTTCGAGACAGAACAACAAGTAGCTGTATCGCAAGCATAACTAACGGGTATTGCAGTGACAACATGAAGATAAACACGTTAGGTAGATGAAGTGGCTTGACAATAAGAGGAGTACCGGTATACGACACCGGATACCAAGCCTTTTAGTTGCCTAAAACGATGACTAATTTATGTGTATTAGACTATCCTTATAGGCGCACACATGTGCTGTGTACGCTTAGCTGTTATATTGCAAATCTACCGACTTCTTCTGGTAGTGGCATACAGCTGTGCTGTGACTAGGTAGTATGTACTCATAAGTGGGCAGACTCCCTCTGCAACTACCACTGAAGGAAACACCTGGATTCCGAAATAAATTTCTTTGATCCGACATTCGGCAGACGCTCTTTGTGGTTCTTCTTCGTTCAACCTAAAATCTTATTAGAATGGTGGCTTATCAATGTTAGCTGTCTCCGTCCTCGGGACTTTGCAGGAAATTGTGCCGATCTTTCTCACACATGGGACGAAGAGGGAAGTAGCGAGATTACTTGGCCAGCGGGTTGATGTAAGAAAGAATTTGTGGGCTCAGTACCCTTTTACTTATAATGCCACCCATTTCCCACCTATATAGATGATGTACATACAGTTAAGCAGCCGAAGTACCCGGCTCAAGTGCCTTCCCAAGTATCCATCAAGTTATATGACGTAGAAAACCAATGTAGGAAACGCGTGATCACGCAAGGTAATAGATAGTCAAGTGGCCTTGAAGAGCATTCGACAATGAAATAAAAATTTAACGAGAAACTAAGTGGTGAGGTCAAAAAAGCCAAGGTGTGTGGCTAATTCCCCTCACTTCTGAATCTCTTACGTGAACTTTAACCCAAAGTTGGTGCTTTATGCTTTAATGTTTAGAAACCCTTTCCTTTTAAATCCTTAAAAATCAGACTTGCATATTCTGGCTTGCTCACATACGTCGATAATAAAATTCGTTTCGGTCAGACTGATATTATAGTTAGCAAGAATACTTGAACTTTCCGTTCAGTACTAAGACTAAACATTGTAGTGTGAACCCACGCCTCCAATACTTCGCGAATACTTTCAAAATTCAGGAATCGCATTACTAGGTGTCGAATCGGACCGTATCACCAAGAACATAGAGCGCTTAAACGACCGCGTGACCAGATTGACGACGATGATTATGGAGACATGATCATCACAGATGAAAATGGTATTACCTCTAGCACTTCGTCTGATGACTAACTCGGATGTGAAAGAGAACAATACCTATGGTTCGTTCTTGAAGTAGCCTTCCGTGAGACGCCTAAAGAAATAACAGCAAAAAGGCAAATATCTACGGGATTTACTGTATCATTCTCACTTTTGACCTTAAATATGAACTACGTTGAAGAACAAATCGAGTCTCTCTTGCGTATGTTTATCTCTGTTGTTACGGTACGTTATTTAATAGCTGCAGATGTCACAACATCTGGCTACTGATACCTATGTAGGAGTAAATATTTGATACTTGTTATTCTTTAATTTTGCCGTAATTCCTACAAGATATACAGTACCCGTTATCCTAGCACTAGCAGTAATACCTTCCCCCCAAGGATCTTCCTAGATGCCAGGCCTACTAAAAGTCTATCCAATCAACTTTAAACATTTAATACATATATCATCCCAACCTAAAAGAACCGAGTTTTAACGGTAAATAAGGTAATCCTGCCCCGTTCGTATCTAAAGCCCAAGACAAACAAGGACGACATATCGCTCGTTCTAAGAGCAAAAAAAACCAATACCTCCATTCCAAATGAAACAATAACATGGCGAGATCATGGTTAGTAAAAAGTTTTCGAAGCGCCAGGAAACACAGTCAACGAAGCAAGCTTTGGAGTAATACTAGTTGTCTAACGAGCGGCCCTAGACAAGACACTGATGAGGTGGTTTAGGTCTACATGTGTTTATGGATAGTCTTGTTTGAAAAATTTGCGTTGGAATGATGCTGAGGCATTGATAGGCAATAGTTTCTAATATCTGCAGCTGTTTTTATTTGTCGAAAACATTCATGCGTGAGTTCAAAGTATGAAAATAGGAGTACATTTGTTGAAGATGTCACGTAGTTCACTAGGTTACTTTCGTGTAAAAGACCGCAGTGTGTAAGGACTCCTAACTGGCGCCTTATACTAATTACTTTCCTTCCTTTTTTAAATAACCATGTATGCATTGCCCTTTTACAAAATCTCCCACGTGTTGTGATTTCTTTATTAACTAGCTGGCTTTCCCTGGCATTATCGTAAGAATATTTAAATCCAGATATACAATAGCCATGTCTAACTATACAATTATACCCGCATAGCGCGCGGAAAGGTGAAATGTGACTTTTACTAGAGGTAAGGAGGGAAAAATATAATCTCCATCGCTGGTATCTACTAAATTAAAGGCAGCAAGTTTGTAACCTCTTACAACGTTTGCGAGGAGCTCCGCCTCTGCTTCAAGTTCCCACACGACATGTCACTTGAAGAGAATAGCAACAATAATTACAATCCGTGTGTCAGCCTTGCGTTGAACACTTTGAAAAAACATTTACCCAGTTAACCTATCACCTTGATGTCCCACCTTATTTTCCACAAAAACTGCAATCTGCGATCTTGTTCAGAGCTAGATACTCATCTGCTGGACTCTCGTCTAAAAAATTAGTTAGCTTTATCATAACTATCAAATTTGTTTTTCTAACTTTCGACGTACAATGGCATAGAAGGATGCGCTAAAAACCTTAATAAACCTAACTGTCTATTCGACCCTCGATATTTGCCGCCAATTAACAAATCGTCCCATGTAACGGTTGCAAAAATGTTGCCCAAGCAAGATTGAAACACCCGCAACCCCAATTGCACTCGATCTAGCTCTGATTCACTTGCCATTGAAGATATTGTCATTAACGATACACTGTATTTCCGTCGAATATATTTGTCGCCCTGGCTAGAACCGGCCCTTAGTAGCGGAACTTGTCGTGCCGCCTCCATTCAGGGACGCTCGTGGTCTCAAGGTCTACCTTTAAGCCCTCACTACCCAAGCCTGCCATAATATCCCTTCAGATACATCTCGTGTACATTACCACCTGTAACCTAGCAAACAAGACGACGATTATGCTACTGATTACACAGACAAGTGAGCGCAAGCTTACAGAAACTTGAGAAAACACCTGAACTCGCTCAAAAGGTGTTTCTTTGAAGAAGGACTTTCATGAGCTCTTTGACGCGCGGCTTTTCTCTATTCGCCCAGAGGCATTCCACATCTGCGAGTCTGTATCATGCGATACTATAATTTTATTCCACGATAAGGAAGCATTGTTACACTGATATACCGATAGAAAGGCCCTCCCGGATCACTATGACATGTGTTGCATTGAGACTGTGTTGGCCTTGAGGCCGACTATCGAGCAAACCTCAGATACCGCAAGCGGCACAGATGCACGTGGAAGATGCCCGATTACGATCGGGACAATCAATCATTCCGCAACGCCGGGCTCGGAAAACGGTGTGATAGACAGACCCTCCCAACCAAATCGAGCAACCGAGCGACGCTTCTAGAAAGAAAGACTTCGTAGAAGAGGAAGCGGGTCTTCGGTGAGATAAACAATATAAACGTAGGCTACCGGAGCACCGAGTCGTTCGCAGTTCTCCCTAGGATTACTATAATTGAGAGGATCAGGAAATTACGGCTAGTTATATTGCTTGGAATATTGGCTCGTTTCTGGCGGATGTAAACTATGAAATACGAAAGTTTCAAGCACGCCGAGATGAGGTGGTCGATTAGCAAGAAAGGAGATTGATTAACGGTGGGAGCTTCAGCACAAACCCTTAACAATTTGGTAGGTAGACAACGTGGCAATCAGTCGTTTCGATTTATTTCAACTTAGTGTATATGATCCGCCGTATTGATTGAACAATAATATTTTTTAATTTAGCTTGTTGATGTGGCCGGGTATTTTCTGCATTACGAAGTAACCAAGCAGAAAAATCGCATAATTAGCTGAACTCGAAGCTCGGCCGAAATGAATCGAGCCAGCGGTAGTTATTAGAACCCCAAATCTCGAGATATTCATAAGGTTTTGGATACGGTCCCTCAATTTAAGGATATGAATTTGTATCTTTATGACGTGCTACGCTTTTTTAGCACATGTAGTGATTAATCACTACTTTAAAACGAAGAGCTTGCGGCATTTGTTGGCTTTTTGGTTATCTAGGACGGCGTAGCCTAACATCCTCGGTGCATAAGTTGTCTGTGGGTGTATATCTATGGGTGCAGTATTTCAACGAACACAAAAGGGCCCAAGCTTCCATAACTTTCAATTTAATCGATTTCAAACGCGTTATTGGGGTTTGTAAATTCTCAAGAGCTTTATGACTAATCCAGTCACGGCGTTATGAAGTTGAATCGATTTAAGATAACCTATATCAGACATTCTACCCTACATGCTAACAATTTCCTCTCTGGGACAATAGGAACTCAGGTATTCCTGGTTTAAAGTATGACACTACTCTAAGTGTTCCATTTGGCCGGATTGCACAGCCGATGTAGGTATGAACGCCCGAAGTTGCTTCCATGGATTTCTGAGAACTGTAAAGGCGCAATTAGTGATTCTGAGAGTAATGCTAGGTTCCTGGTAAACAAACTTACAAGAGCTTTCGCATAGCTTTGACATAATTAGGCATATACTTGCCCCTTTGGTGATGCTGAAAATAAAGATTGAGGCCTCGGATAATCGCCGCGTCGCTGCTCGCATAGTGCCGCACTGGTAGATAAATCTTAGCAACAGGGTATGTTTCACCCAGTCTGAACTCGACATTATAAAGTATCCCAGCAGTCCGGTGGCCGACGGCGGGCAGAGATTCTTGTGAGCTAGTATTGGCATCTATGTCAAATAGAGCGTTCCAGAGGAGCCTAAGGTCTTCGAGACCTTGATACAACTTAGGGTTCGTAATGCGACCTCCGACTGTCATTATGTTGACGACTGAGTTGAACGTCGTCTCCCGGGACCGGAAATAGATCTTAAGGCGAGATTCAAAAGGATCAATTAGATCGATAGCCAGCATCTCGTATTCTATTGCGCTGCTGCTCAGGTCGGAAGAAAAGTCGCAAAACGTGTCCCAAGCCTGGAGGTTGTCCTTTGTGGTATAGGGCGCGGCCCGAATTGCCCGTGAGAGAACTTCTAGGTTCGACTGCCCCTTAGCTTGTGCCCTCATCTTCGGAAAGAAATAAACTTTAGCTGTAACTTCAGTTGGCGACAAGTCGAAGGCGTAGAATATAGACGTATTGTGATCTGCCACATCTTGAACAAAACCAGCTTTGTCATTGCGTACATGAAAGAATTCCTTAAAGTGTTGAAACCACTCCAGCCTCATATCTACCAATGAGCGATCCAACTCCTCCTGAAAAGCTGGCCCAGCGATCAAGTTGCCAGGGTCGATAGAGGATCCGGCCTGGAGC
This sequence comes from Xylaria flabelliformis, assembly GCA_007182795.1. Classification (NCBI taxonomy): domain Eukaryota; kingdom Fungi; phylum Ascomycota; class Sordariomycetes; order Xylariales; family Xylariaceae; genus Xylaria; species Xylaria flabelliformis. Next base: position 208,234 of record VFLP01000066.1, on the reverse strand, counting down.
CCTATAGGTTCTATGGAGTATCGTATTGTTGGCGGGCCATCCTTTGTGCCCCAGTCCCAACTGAGTTCAAGGGGAGTGCCATCATCCGTCATAAAGCTCGGCCATTGCAGCGTGTTCCCTTCAGTAGTCTCACGAGAGACGCCGAGGTAAGGAGCTACGCTAGTTGCGAAAAACTTCAAGTCTCGATGCTGGAGGTGCTCAGGGTATTCGGCAGCATGTAGGAGGATGGCGAGGGCTTTTCCAGAATGCGTATTCCACCAAAATTGATGATGTGTGCTTTTAAAGATTTCAAGTTCTGCGTCAACTCTGTGCCAGACAGAAAGCTCAGCGAGATCTTCAGGATTCTGAATAGTCCCTTGATCTTTTGCTTGTGGTTTCTTTTCGAATGGTATCACCGGGGATATAGGGGCCAGCTGGGGACGATCAGGGTGCAGTTTAGACGAGCCTCTACGCAACGACCGAATAGTCTTCTTCACGGTAGGTAGCCAACTTCCGGAGATGCCGTTAAGAACTGTCAATATTAACAGTGAAAGTAAGATTGAAACGGAATAGGCTGACAGAGTTGAAAGATGTAAAGTGACGGGCGATTGCCCGAAACCCAGGTCATTGAGCAAAGAAAACATTGTGCTGTTTCCCCTTGCAACTATGGTAAGTAGAGAACGGAACTAAAAAAAAAGCTTATCCCACCCGGCTGATTTTTATCCTGCGGTTATCAGTGTTTTCAAACAACTCCGGGGTCATTACTTCGGCTTTTGATGATCTACTAGAGGATCCACAAGGATTGCCCCCTCTCTCCATCAAGAAGAGAAGTTGAAAGCTATGAACGACTACACCCTTGTGAACAGGTTAACAAGGGTGGTTGAAAAACGCCGCACGTTCACAGAACGGAAGTCCTAGCGTTAGTCCATAATATCAAATTTACGTTGGTATCATTGATTTATAATATTTAAAATACTACATGGATTTAGCACAAACGATTTTCTCTATCGATTCAAAATCATATACATCTGACTGACCAAAAGCTGACAAGATGGAAATATACATCCTTACTTATTAAGGCTAGTTTTGTGTTTCGATCTTTCGATATCCTGACCTGTCGTCGTCACCCCGTATACCCTCATTCCGATTAGTTTAGTTTTTCGACATGTACACGACGGCTGCATTCAACACGTAACTTTCCTAAAGGGAACAATGAATCTGAGACCACACCGCTGCTTATTGTGCAAGGATATTATAGGCAGGGATCTGCAGAAGGAAGGACGGGAACTATAGACCCTGATCTGCATGCAATCGGATCCCCCAGGAATTTCAACCTCTACCCTTATTTTGTCTTCGAGTTTCTCAACGGGTTTTTCTTTTCTTTAAGTCGGCTGGAACCTCCAAACCTCACATACGTTGTTCGATACACTGCAGTTGATCTTTTCAGACCGAAAAAATGGAGTCTACGCAGCACATTGTCACATCTCTTATCTCATCTGCAAGAGTAGATCGCCTTGCCATCGTCCTGTTTGGCCTTGCCATCTATCTCGTGCGAACTTATTACTATCATGGACTTAACAAGATTCCCGGTCCCTTCATTGCTTCTATCACCAGCCTCTGGAAGTGGAATGCGGTTCGTCGAGAGGAGATGCATACCATAAGTGCCGAATTGCACGACAAATTTGGCCCACTAGTCAGGATTGGTCCCAACCACATTTCTGCTTCAAGCGCAGAAGCAATCAATGTTGTCCACCGTGCTCGGAATGGGTTTCTGAAGGTTCATTCAAACATCTTCGAGGGTTTTTTTCTTCTGCGATGCTAAAGCTGAATAGGCCCCAATGTATGGCATTCTACAGCCCAAGTACCTCGGTACAGACCTGCACAACATTTTCTCAACCCAAGATGCAGAATATCACGGAGCGCTTAAACGTACTATGGGAAGTTTGTATACAACTACAGCTGTAATGCCTCTCGAGTTCCACCTTGACGACTGCACGAAGCTTTTTCTCACTAAAATGAACGAGCTTATTGGTTCGAGGAAATCGGCACCGGTCGACCTCGCGGGTTGGCTACAGTACTACACCTTCGACTCTCTGGGTATGATCAACTTCTCTCAAAAGTTGGGATTCCTCGAAGCTGGTGTTGACCTCGACGGGATTTGTCACTACGACCATGACCAGATGCTATATTTTGCTACAGTACGAGTGTTCCATCACATCAATATCCGTCAATGCACTTGTACTAACATTGAACTCGCCTGGATTAGTGGGGCCAGATTGCTTCAACCGAGCGGGTGTGGTCAAACGTGAAGGATTACTTGTTTTCCAAAAAAGAGAACCCCCTCTTCCACGTAAGTAGCCTCAAGGGTCCGCGGCACAAATCGAACATCCACTAACAACGACAGTTTGTTGTCAAAATAATCAAAGAGCGCCAAGAAAATCCTACAGATTCGACAGATATGCTGAGCTCGTTTCTAGCTCTTCACAACGCCGCACCAGAGAAATTTACTGCCCGAGACCTGTTAGCAGCGGCGTACATTAATGTGTAAGTGCGGCAGTGGGCGGAGGGACTGTCGCAGATACTTGACTCACTCTTCCTGCAGGGTCACCGCTCACGATGTTGTTGCTATTACACTACGAGGCGCAGTCTACTGGCTTGCCAGGCACCCCGAGGTCCAGAAGAAGTTGCAAAAAGAAATCATTGACATGGCCGAGGCCGGTAAACTGTCTAACCCATCACAATACTCGGAGATCACAACGATGAGCTACGTGTATGGATAATACAGCCACCTTTTCCGAAGGCGGTTTGAAGCTAACAAGTGTCCGAAATCTTAGACTAGCCGTCACCAACGAAACCCTTCGATATCACCCTAGTACCGGCATTATCTTCGAGCGCGTGTGCCCAAAGGGTGGCGTCACTTTACAGTGAGTAAAACTAGGAGCCATTTTCTTTTCGACCATATTTGCCCCATTTTGGGTTGATACCTTCAACTAGAACTTCTACTAACTCCAACCGTTGCAGTGGCCAGTACATACCGGAGAATACCCACATTGGTGTGAATGCATGGGTCATGTAAGTCCGATGGAGTCTTTTATTCCCTCTTTTAGCATGTCTCAGCAGAGACGAGAATTCCCTTAATAGGCAAACTCTGCTCTCGCTACTCCTCCAGGCCCCCGGAAACCCCTGGCGATTTTGACTGGACATTATTGACTCCAGTGATATAACAGAAACAGGGATAAGAGCATATTTGGGGAGGACGCGGACACCTTCCGACCTGAGCGATGGATCGAGAGCGAGCCGGCGGCCGTCACGAAGATGAAGATGAACTTGTTCACAGTACGTGTCCCCTACGTATGATTTTCACTAGTCACAGTGCACTGACTTGACGATAGTTCGGGGCGGGGGCAAGGCACTGCATTGGAAGAAACCTCGCCATGATGCAGCTTACGAAAATAATCGTTGAGTTGTATCGGAACTATGATATCATGCTAGCTCAGCCGGAGAAGGAGTGGAAGGTCTCAGGCGGCTGGCTCACTAGACAAAGTGATATGCCTATGATCATTGGCAAGAGGGGATCTTTGCTTGGAGCATGACTTCGCGGAGCCGTGTGTTAGAGGGGCAGTTCATCGATGGTGTGCAGCACAGTCCATGTGCCTATCTACTGAAGCAGTGTAGTGTAAGTGGTTTGCTTACATAAATCACTTGCCAGGGGTCAAAATTTCACGTGATGGGTTAGTGAATTAGGGGTCTTTGTGATCAACATTGTACACACTTAGCCACACACACACCGCAGTTTTTTTTTAGATTTCAGTACCTAGTTTTCCAATTGATTTCATCGTTGATTTCCCTTAAAATTACTTGATTACCTACTGCTTCGTGCGATCACACAAATCCCCATTGATTTAGCTGGATTCTGCCAGTCTGGGATGCGTAATATTTAGATTTCCTCCTAGACTGGGGTTCACGGGATTTGCAGTCACCCATGGCCGTTCCACTGCCCGGGAAAACACCAACGACTGACAGCTCTAATAATGATACTGAAGTAGCTTAGCTAATTTAAATTTCAAGACTAAGTAGCATATAGCCCTATTACCCACTTAGACGATAAATTGAAAGATCCAACAATATCCTAAACTGGGAATTTTCAGAACTTATACGACTATCTCCGTGTACGGCCACGCATGCCGGTGGAATAACAACTATTCTCCCCTTTCTCAGAATTAGTCCCCCTAATAGAATAGGTGCCCGAGTGGGACAAGCGTTCTGAAGTAGCTTTTTAAGTGGCCTCATCTTGCAGTAGTTTTTGCCTCTAGCATGTAATAAGTAATAGGCGTGTTAGCCTCCTTCAGTTAGTAAGCACAGTTATACGGCTAGAGCTACGTCACTTATTAGCTATACGAAAAAATCTAGGGGTACGCATACCTGGGATTATCTAGAAACGTGCCCGGCGCGGAGCTAGCTTAGTCCAGCCCTGTGTCCCACTTGGGCAGTTAGACTAGAAGATTCAACAACGCTACAGATTGAATATCCCACTCGCGCACGTACTGTAACAGCTTCCATACGTATACAACTACCTCCGTATACGACTGCGTACGCCAGTGAGATAATATTAACCAACCCGCCAAAAGATATATACGTCGTTAGCATGCTGACATCTCGTTTGACCAAGCGGCAGGCAAAGAAAAGCTCAGGGGTTGATTTGAAATAGGACCCTTTCATGCACGAAGATCCTCTTATGTAGGGGAATCCTTCCAGACCCGGCTCCGGGGTCGATTGGCATTTCTTATGAGATTTCTTTGATGATATGTTCAGCGGTGCCAAGCCCATGCATATACCTGCTTTGCAAATACTACGTGGCTGCAGAATGCAGTGTCTGGAGCTGGGCATGGCTTACTAGTATTACAGCAACGGAGGCCGGGGGGGTCGTCGTTGTCAAGAAGCGCTCCGGTGACTACGGCCCGAGCCTCTCTACTCTAAGTATCTCTTTGAACGCTACGTCGGCACTCAGTTCATTGAGGTGGGGTGGACCGACGCAGGTCAGATCCCGAGATGTGAGGAAACTCGTTAACCTTTTCTAGTTAAAATCTTAACTATGTTCCAATTTGGCTAAGTTATTATCGGCATACAAGGTAAATCTCCCTAGTCCAGGTAAGCGAAAAACCGACTTTTGTTGTAACTAAGGTAGTTCTATAGATACAAGGCTAGTTCCACAATTATATACGAAAGATCCACTACCCCCAGATCTTGACCTGCGATCAGCGCTTGGCAGAACGGACGGCAACCCAGTTAAGACTAAGTACTTAGAATTCTGCATTTTTGATTGGGTAAACAATCGCGCACCATACGCAGAAAACTGTGTGCCGACGTAGACAGTTAAAGGATCATTAGGTAATGCAGTATGGCAGGAATGCATTTTCCTATTAACCACCTACGGTTAGTTATCCAAGACTTTATCGCTCTCCATAGTTGCTTTTCTTTTGCTGTTTAGAGCTTAGCCCCTGTTGTACTTCTCGCCCGAGGTTCGAGATTCTTCTCAAAAACACGGTATTCGACTGGTCCAAGGAGCACCGGTATCATGTGTGGATAATCGGCACCGAAATCACCATCTGCCACCACCACGTAGCCCATTCTCTCGTACCAGGCCTGTAAACGAACTTTGTGTGCGCTCTCGAAAGTGGTTGGCACGAGCAGCTCGATCTGCATAATCTTGGAGTCGAACGCGCGGCGGCAGTGTTCCTCGCCAAACCGGACTAGATCTCGAGCAAGGCCGCTGCCGTGGTGCTCCGCGCGCACTGCCAACAGCCCCAGGTTGCCGTGAGTGGCGTTTAGCTTCCTGACGTAGATGCAGCCGATAGCCTCCCGATCCCCGCCGGGCGGGGTGAGGAAGGCGACGGAGAACTGGCGCGCGCGTAGCTGATTCGCGACCTCTGAGACCGTCGTGCGTAGCGTGCCATCGACGACGACGCCAGCTTCGCCCCACCGGTACTCGACATTGATTATCTCGACGAGAACCCGCACAAACGCGTCGTCATCTGCAGTAGAAGCCGGTGGGACCTCGATGCTGACGTTGCGACTGTTGGAATTATGGGGTGGTGGCGGCGATGGTTTACTCATTATTAGTGCGGGCGTTTCGTGTCAACGCTAAGGAGGCTGTTCTTTAGTCTCTATTAGTGGGCTTTTGCTAAGTCCTTTACTATCTTGTTCTACTTACTGTGACTGAGCGCATTGGAGCTATAACCTGTTATTGCAGCTGCTAATCGTCCAAGTCTCGCAAACGATTGTTCTCGTCCTGGTCACCTCTTTTTGCGTGAGAGTAGTAATTCTAGAATCTGGGGTATCTGCAGCATACATTAAGCTCACGTCATATCATAACTATGCGCATGAAAATTGTATAAAATCCATTTGCTTATGTCACCTTAAAAAGCCAAAACATAAACGCCAAGGAGCATGCTGCCGAGGAGGATTCATTTAGCTCATGATTTCCCAATCAAACTTTAGCCAGTTGCATGCCATAATGATGGACCTGCCGTTTTGGATAAATCTCAAGCTGAGAAGTGTCCAACGTAGTAGCCTGGATACCACCCCAGAGGCTAGTAAGCAGCATATACTTAGATGATGCCTGGCGCCCATAGAAGAACCACATAAGTTGGCTACCGACCAGGAGTACGTCTTCTCTCACCGCATTATCAAACATCAACCATAAGATCTCTACACCTTCTTAGGAGCTACCCAAAGCTGCCTCTCAAGCTGTTAACTCGGCATATGGACTTAGAAGTAGAATAGCGGGATAACTAACCCTCCCAATCAGATTGGGATCTTACAGTCTATAGTGCTTATACGGAAATAAAGGTCCGATTGGGAGTCTCTAGTTATATGCATAGTCCCTCCTTTCAACCTACAAGTTGATACGCCGCATCAGAACTGGGTAGTCAGATCATCCTCGGCCCTCACAGCAACTTCTCTCCCTATAATCCACGGTTTGAGGCTACTAGGTATCGCTGGCGCCCTAGGTCGTGGTAGAGGCTCTTGGTTAGGATGGCTCATTGATGTTAATTGTTCAGAAAAATATCAGGACAGTGCAATGGAATAGAACCAAAGATGGAGGTGTAAGAATGAGGTTGCGTTGGATTGGGACTTATCTTCTCATCCCCTCATGGGAATCCAGATACGCCGTATATACAACAGGGTGTCTGCCTACCTTATCTACTAAACATGTCGTAATTACTCAGAGAGCTACCCCAAAAGGGAAACATAGCACTGGACTCAACACCGAGAAAGTATATCACGGTCGGCAGTATTGATGCTATCAACTATGCCTACGCAGTATGGTAAACAACCCAGCTGTATACGCAACCGCCCATGCATCCACGCGCAACTCGAATACAATGTAAAAGTGCTTGGTTTATCAGTCTCCGATCTAGTTCGCTTTCGAAGGAGAACCCCTCAGAGTTGGATGCGAAAGATTCTGAGAAAGACCCCCCACCACGTTAGAAAAAAGATATATGTCGACCCCTACGTGCCAAGGTATCTACGTGCGGATGGACTTCGGCTTACATGAATCACTTACAAAGGAGTCATTTCCACGTGAGAGTGCAGGCAGTGAAGGTATTTTCGTACGAATCTGGCTGTCTACACCTTCGTTCTTTAGTAATACCACTTAGCTATTCGCTAAAGTTTATCGTTGATTTCTCTTACGATTACCAGATAACCACTTCTTTACGTGACCACGCGATTCGGGTTAAATAGATTCCGATTCGCATTGAATATACTGTTATTTGCTAGCCTTGAACGCATAATACCCATATAATCTCTTTAGCTGATGCTCATGGGAATGTAGGCTACACGTGGCCATTGCAGTGCTAGATAGCGTAATAAAATAACAAAGGGCTTGGATTTCCCTCCACTCAGACCACGATTTTGTCGTCGGGGCGTTTCAGAGACCGTCCCAAGAACTTCATGTGTAGGTGTGTGCAGACAAGAACAGCCTGTCAAACGTAGATCGACTTTAATCTCGTTTCTGTCAACAAGCAGAGATTGAACCTTAGTAGCGAGACGTCGATCACACGCCGAGCTTCTTATGAGATGGAAGAACACTGCGCCAATACATGTTAGCATGGTATCATTCTATATTACACGGTTCAAATTAGCACTTACTAAAGGCGTCTAGAATAGAGTAAAGGGCGAGAACAAACCTGTGGGTTAAGAACTTGTTTCTTGATAAATGTCTCGTCATCATACTCGTAAGGAGTCCTCCAAGAAGAGCAGATCATGCCTGGCTCCTTAACCCATAAGCCAAACGATTTCCGATTATCTCTTCGTATTGTGGCCGAAGCTTTCACCTGTGGAGCTGCCGAAAGTATGATGTGCGTGCTTCGGATAGAAAGGACAATTGAAGTGCTATATCGACGGAGAAGGAGTCAGGAGTTGCGTTAGTCGTAGACTTGTAAGTGAAGGCTGCTTGAAGCTTCGGGGAATAGCCAAATAGAATTAGACAAAGATACCCATAGCGAAGTCTGTATATTGTTCCACATTGTTCACTGGAGCGGCAGGATAATTAGGTTTGATGGGAATGGCCCCTCGAGGAGGAGAGCCTCCATATCATTCATCGTAGTGTTCTCAAATCTGGATAATGAATCGAAAAAAAATAGTGTGCACCAGGCACTCTTTGGGAGAGAAGGTATGCCCAAGACTTAGTGATTTGCGATGCAACGATGTTGATATAATATGTATATAGCCAGGATAATAGTCGACATCATCCAACCCCCTCGAGCTTGTTAAACGGATAGCTCACGGGCATTGTGATTGCATCTACTCATATACCAGGGGTTAGGGTCATCAATTTCATTATGCAAATATCATACGAGGCAACGATTCGCACATCCTGCTCCCCGTACTACTTTTCGTTCATTATCTTATTTTCCAGATCACGATAATAGCAATACGGACCCGAGTAGGCAAGACAAGGCGAGCAAGAGCGAAACTCTCGTATGTTTTAGTTCTGGATCGCCGCCAGGGCTATAAGAGAAGATTAGACGACATGGCCTCCTTGACGCCTTGGATTATTATAATATCGAAGTCCCTTATCACATGGATCAACCCTAGGTAGGGGAACGCAACTACCAGGGTCAGGTCGGCGATATCATGGAATCAATCCGCAGAGCGGTGTTTTGTACGGCGTTTCGCATATTCAGCTATAACAAACACGATAATAGCAATGTGGACCTGGATTATCTGGGATGATTTGGGCTAGCAAGAGCGAAGCTATTCGTGTATATAAACCCAGGTTCGCCGCTTGGGCTCGAGGAAAGAACTTAGCTCTCTATGGCCTCCTTGACGCTCGAGAAGATTATTACAATACTGGATACCTTTCCAAGCCCTAGATCGCTAGCCCATGTTATCGAAACGGTGCCTTATTGAGACCATTCGTAGAGTTCCAGGCAAGCTTGTTGGGTGCTTGTCTTAGTATTGAACATATATTGATGGATGTCACTCCTATCTGGGAGATCTCCTTACCTAAATACCTTACGATCGTGACATAGAAGGTGGATACTTGACGGAGCACCTACAAGGAAGGCTCTGGTATGCCCAAAATTCGTATACATTATCTCAGTCAAAACAAACACACCAGCCTACCTGACCAGATCAATTCTATCACACTGGTGTTAGGGAATCGGATGCTTTGGCTGCCGAAGAATATCCGTACGAAGTGATTTTATCTCCTACTTCCTGAGGGGTGGCCTTGCGAATAGCCTTGTCCATGATGCGCCACAGCATGCTAATTGAAGAACATGTTAAACACTAGGTCAGGGCGCCGGCTCAAGAGATGAAATGAAAGTATGAAGGTCAGGGTGTTAGTTTACTAAAATATTGTATTGATGCAAAAGGCTTGTTCTACACAAGATCTATATGATATCTGAGCTGAGAAAGCCTTTAAAGCGACTACATAACTGGGAAATGCGCGTTCATTGAGACGTGGAAGACTTTACAAGATGATGGGAACATTAAGGAGTAGGATAAGAAGCACAAAAGTATTGTGGGAAGCGTCTTCGACTGTGTGACGATTACGATCACCCTAGACAAAGGGCATGTACGTAAGTGACTTCAAGTGTACGAAGGAGAGACCTCTTCGTATCATAATAGAGGAATCTTCGCGGGTAGGTCAGTAAGGTGGGTACCCCAAATAAGAGATCCCGGTATTATGTAGTATTGTATCGTATATCATAGAACGAGTTACTCCTGCCCCCTTCAAGCAGTCTGTCAGGACTTCTAGTATGGAGGTACGTAACAGTTCTTTTATTGCGCGAAGAGGTCTGTATCCTTCGTGGGCCAGTATATTGTGCATATGTGCCCGTTTAGTTTGTAAGGTCATTGTCAAATTGTGCTTTATTTGGTGTCAGAGGTAGGTTGTCTTTCCCATCAGCCATCAGCTCTTGTGAGTTAGAGTGAAGTCAATGTTTCTTGTCGAGGCTAGATAGAAGAAGCCCATAGCGGCGGCTTGCTTCACAGCCAGCCGCAAGGCTTGGCAGGATCGGCTTTTCCCATGTTGAGTAGTAAGGAAGCACAGTAATATATAACTAGTTGGTCGTTCGGGGTCTCACTCGCATGGCGATGCGTTGCCCGCCTCCTCTCTCCTCCTTCTTGCGGACGGGGCTTTATTTTCACGAGAGATTGCACCTTGACCTAAAAAAAAAAAAAAAAAAAAAAAAAAAAAAAAAAAGAGACTATTGACGCCGCCGCCCTAGCCTATCGAGATGACTTGTCTTGGTCTTGATTAGACTTGGCAATGGGAGGCTCTTCAGCTAGGAGACTGGCGGCTAACTTCTTTCCTCCCCCCCTTCCATTACCTCTAGACAATATCACGCCGTTGAATGGCGGCAAAATAGGATCTTGCAGCGTAGGGCCGACTTTTTCCTTCTCCTATTAGGTCATGAAGGGCAAGCGTACGCCAGTGCGGTCGTGGCCCAAAACATCAACTTGGTCGAGGGAATTTATGACACAGTGGAAGGCCTCTTGGGAGGCTGACTTTTTTTGTTCCTTGCTGTGATTAATATTGCTCTGGTGGGTTTACATAAATACGTTGGTCCCCTCGCGGCCTAAAACAACATCCACTCGCTTGATGGCAGCGAATATGATGATCCTCTTGCGGCGCAAGATTCTGGAAGGCCGACTTCCTTTTTGATGATGGCGGGTGGGGAGGGAACCAAAACGTGGTGTTGGTCGTGGGCCTAAAACATTTCAATTCGAGCGAATATGTCATCTGAGACATGGCGATCAACCCGTTGACATGTAGGTATCTTGTATCAATGTATCGACGACAACAACACCAACAGCCCACGAAGTAACCCCAAAACAAACCGCCTTTCCCACTAGCCAACCCACATGGTCTGGACAGTTTTTTGTTTGGTGACTTGACTTGTTTTTTCTTTTTGTCTTTTTGGCCACTGCAAAAATGTGATACTCTCCGCAATCTCGCAATTGATCATCTCCATCCATCTATCCCTGCATTAAACTATCGTTTGGAGTATCCCAGCCTCTTCCGCCCACCATGCATCATATCCCTTGATAGAAGATTAAAAAGTTTTTTCTCCGTAAATCTATGGTCTGACTCCGAGCCACTTACACATAGGAGGCTTGATGACTTAGGCGGCTGCATGTCAATTCATTTGATTTTAACCTTCTTGCAATACGGTATCCACTATGTCTTGTGTTATTGTATCTCACAATTCCGTGGTCGGGTATTTATCCAGCTGCCATGTGTGAAAGATGGGCTGAATCATCTAGTCGGGATATGAGTTCTATTTTAACCCGCGCTCTTCCTGTACTATTATTGCCTTGTGTGTAATCATCTGTTGTCATCATCAGCCTGTTCGTTGGCCTATTCAACTTCTCCTTCATCCTAAAATTATCATGGCTCCTTATGCTCTGCCTACTGCCTCCGGTATGACCCTTAGTTATGCTACCCGGAACAACAACTCCCTAGTATGGGGAGTCATTGGCGTCAGCATTGGCCTCATTCTCATATCAATGTATTTGCGTCTATATTATACTCGTCGGGCCAAGTACCGGACAGAAGATTGTTTGTCATCCCTCGCCTATTTACATTGCCTTGGGAGTTGGTTGACTGACGAAAATCCTAGATTTAGGACTTCTTTCTCTCGTAATCTCCCTTCCACAGTTTCTCTCTCTCCACATCTCTCTCAAACACACACACATATATACATATACCTTTCTAACGTGACCAGCTATTTTTCTTTGCTAGTGTCGGCGTATTGTACCAGATACCGAGGAAATCTGGATTCTTCGTCCACCAACGGGACCAGACAGAAGAAAGTGCAGAGTGGTTCCTACATGTTCGTATCTATCTATCGAGCTTGGTCCAGGAATTATCGACTGCTAACTGGGAATAGTTTTATTCCGTTTCGGCGACTATTAATCACGTCACGAAATTCCTTATCCAGATGGGGACCTTCATAGAGTTTAGCCACATCTTTGTGGCTACTCCATGGAAGAACCCTACCTGGTGGGTTTCGTACGGGTTGATGGTAGTGAGTACTGTCGTCTGCCTGGCCTCCGTTCTCGTGGAGATCTTTACTTGTCAACCACGAGAACGGTTCTGGAAACCGTCCGTTCCGGGCACCTGCGTCGACAGCGCTTATTTTAACGTTACAATTTCGAGCGTGCACCTGGTGCTAGACGTTTTCATATTTGCCATACCACAGGCAGTCGTTTTGTGGGCGAGAGCACTCACAAGACGAAACAAGATCCGGATCTCCATGGCGTTCTCTGTGAACATACTGTTGGTCTCTCTCGTCCCCTCTCCCCTCTCCCCCTTTTTTCTTTGTTTCCAAGACGTCGAGTTTGCATGGCTCTAACCTCTAACCTCTCTTCTTTCTTCGAATTAGGTCTTGTGCTTGGGCAGCTGGTCGAGTTCAATCTGCGGTCAACCTCCGCAGGTCCGGAGACCCAAGCTATGCATATTCTCACTTCCTCCTTTGGGGATTGGCAGAAGTGGCGACATCGATTATTGCGTTTTGTGTTCCCAAAATTCCTGTTCTGGTTCGAGATGCGAAACTTCCCCGTTGCCTCGCTCAGTTCTTTCCGTCCAGGATAAAAGACGAATTCCCACTGCATGTTCTCTCGCCCAACGGCACGGCATGGAAGCTGCGGGAGGAAATGATCTCGAACGCCTGCGACGGTAGCATAGAGAGTCTCTTACCGCCGAAGCCAGCCAGGTTGAGAGGCGCGTTTTGATGAGGAGAGTCTGAGAGCCCAGGAAGTTGGAGCAATTGAGGGAAGCTTGGTTGCCAAGTTAAAGGACTGGTTGGTAGCCTCCTCGGGGAGTCAGTAGGGAAAAAGGACATTTTACAAGACTTTATACGACGATGACACGAAGCGACTGAATAATTATGAGAATATTGAACGCATCTGTCGGTAGCAATGTAGATGAGCGACGATGAAGCAGAGGAGGCTTCTTTGTATTTTGTATCATTCCCGAGGAACAGTGATCCGGCTACTTGCCCGGCCATGTGCCTGATGAGGTGGCAACTCGGTACAATGGTCTCTGCCGACTTATCGTGACCACCTACACGTCGTCTTGCTCCGGACAATCTTCTCTCCGTTGGGAGACTTTGCAAAGGAACGCGTTCGATGCACGCACGACAAACGGGACGCGCGTGTAGAGACGACCGGTATCTCAAGCTTACCTTTTCCGGTAAACCCAAATCAGGTCCAGATAGCAAGCTTTGTGAGCCTGTAGCGCGCATACCCCTCGGAAGTAGAAAGACTAGGGTAGCTAAACTGTAGTTTTCGCGGCGCGGCTGCCTGGCACCGAAGGTAATTTTTATATCAAAAGCACGGGACTCTCAAATATACAAAGGTAAGATACCTCTTAGTTGATGTGCAGACTCCTTGGGACTGACTTTTCTTACGCATCGCCACCAGGACGTGTTGGCGCGGGTGTTTAAAAAAAACTAAAAAACTCTAGAAACGATGATATGGTTTACTTTGACAGTTGCCGCTCTTTGGAGGGAGGGCTTGGGGGACTGATCTAGTAAGTTATTGAATCCTCTGGATCCTTATGCGGAGCATGATGGTGAACGATGGGCGGCTGGTTTAAGCTTTTGCTCAAGGAATTACCCATAAGCCCAGCCGGGGAGGTAGGTAATCTCGCTATAATGCATCGCAGACTGGTAAGTATTTGTGAATTCGATGGGGAATCGTGTGATCACCCAAAGCACGAGGTATTCAAGTGGTTTTGTGGAGAAATCAACGACAAAAATCCAACGATCACCAGTCCCGAAGCAACAATTAATTCTTGTTGGTTTCAGGACTGCTCCTGCCCTGCTTGACCGGAAAGTTGTGCTCTGGAGGATCTACCCGGTAGTTATCGTCGATTGTGGTAAGTTGGCTGCTAGTCATACTCCGGCTCGACCTTTATTTCCATATCTTCGTCCTCCGTGCCTGCGAATCGACCAACCTCCTCATACCATCTCGCGTTCTCGTCGGGCGCCCACCGGGCAACGTCAAGGAGTCACAGAGCGGTCAGCAGCTGTAGATGCTGTGTGACTCGGCACATCTGTAGCTAGCGCTCTCTCCCGTAGATATAGCCAGTATTAATTGCCGGGTGCAAGTACACCATCACGAGGTGTTGTGGCAAGTCTATCGCCGGGTTGATTGTGAGCAAAATATATACCAGGTCAAATGCACGATGGCGCCTGCAGTCAGTGCAGTCTAGTGATGAAGCCGTTATTACGCATAGTGTTCAGACTTGCTAAGTATTTTTACATGGTCCTTTAGTATCATGACTTGCAAGAAAGAAATGGTACGGCGAGTACAATGATTGCTATAAATCCGGCTGATCCTAGCGAGTTTACGAGTTTCCGTTGGTAGGCCCCTATAAAAATTTATCTAACAGAAGTGTTAAGCGCAGGCAGCCCTGAGCCAACGGTAAGCACATAATATAATACTTTGTTCGGTTGTTTTAGTCAGATCAGTCAGCAGTCGTCTATATGAAGCAGTCTTGACTTTGGGCATTTATTTTTACGTATTATTAAATCTAAACTTGGCATTGTCTGCAATATTCATGCCTGATTGTCACTATCCGTCAAAGCTTATATTCGAAATGTTGTTCCGTGGCCACCCATATTATATTCGAGATCCGGACTCGGATTCATAGTTATTCGATTCGGGCTTAGAGTACCAGGACTCGTCACAACACTTTAATAGCGATTTATATCAAGAGCAGTTTCGTCCGGACGCAACGGTTCACCCTTGGGCAGTGGCAACAAGATCAACCTCGCCGGCGAGTTTGGTCCCTCAAGTACTTCGCGTTCTACAACTTCCGCGCCCGTGCCACATCAGCACGCACTACCTTTGCAACCCCTCTTAGACGTGGCGCAAAGCGTGCCCCATACGTACTGCCGCACAAAAAGAGGGTGTTACACTCTTTAAATCTGGTTTCAACGATAAGTATCTCGACCGAGCATCGCTCTAAGGCAGCCTATACTCACCGCATTATTGGGGAGATTGCCGGCAAAAGACCGGGGGAAAAGTAGTGATCAAAATAAAGGAACAAAAATTAGAGAGAGAGTAATAATAGGACGAACTTCTATAAAACTAACACGTTGAAGAAGAACGCTCTAAATAGCATCGATGTTATTACTATGGTAGTCAACTTCCATATGTAGTACTTGGATAAGGAAGAACGTGAGGGCTATCCATGGGATCAAGAAGACAGCATTCCTAATTATAGCTAAGGGAGCAAGCTTGACCAATCCATTGACTGTTCGAAAGTGCAAAAATGTAGCTATGCCCACATCGAGGCCCCGACTTGCCAACAGTGCTAACGCGCTAATTAGGCCATTTGCCACCTCGGTAAGAATTATAAGGTGAGCAGGGATAAAAGAATGAATCGCTGGATGGTCAGTCCCTGAACGAGGCGGCCATAACCACATTGATCGTCGTCACAAGCTAGTATCACCGTTTTCGAATCCATAGCTTTCCAGTCATTCGATTTAAATATTTCTGTTTCACGTCTTTTGGCACAACTCCCGATTATTTTGTACGTCAGATGATACTCGGGAAACCCGAGGCACCGAAACTAAAGATAACCCATCCGCGTCTGTAGCTTGCCAGCCTCGCCTAGTCTCATTGTCGAACGTAAAGAAATAGACTGTCTTAGTCTCCCTGCTAACCCATCTGTCACTTCCTCCTTCGCAGTGTATAAGATCAATATCAGGAAAACGTTTTGGGATAATAGTATATAACAAACATAGCTCCGTACTAGCCAAGCCAACCATAGCTCAACTACGATTAGACCTCAAGCGCTGTCTTGGAAACCCGCAAAGAGGAGCTTACTAAATACATACAAGAAGTGAAGTCCATCATCCTTTGTTTAACAGATCCATAGCCCCCACCCATGTGACTTCTTGACCCATGTCAAGTCGGTTCGCGGCCGTGTCACTCTGAATTTGCTCACAAGTCGAAGCAGCATGTGAGGTTTCGAAGCGATATATCGCCTCATACATTGATCTCTAGTCTACTTTACGACCAGTTCCGGCGAGCTTCTCTGCGTCTCTGCCCGCCGCAATTGGGCTTCGACTTCGAGGTTTGAGAAGACTGTGTGGTACTTGTAGGCCTCGGCGTAAAGTCCGGGATTGATTCAAGCAATGTGGAGGACGGCGTCGGGACTACGACCACAGTAACTGAAACCGGGCTAGTTGCTATAACCTGGGTCTTGCCTGGGACTTCAGATGACGAAGTATCCTGCGGCACGGCTTCCGCGTTTAGAGCGGCGGGGATGGGCCCAGGTGCTGGGTAATCGTTACTCTTGAGTTTGTAGGCCGGCGGGCCATTGAAGTCCTTTGCAGAACAGTGCGCATCGAGATCCTTGCATTTGTCTCCCCACACCTCGCAGTTACGTCCTCCTGACGGCACTAGCTCTGCCCAACACGCATTCGCCTATTCACAAGACCAGAGTCAGTAACAGCAGTTTAGAGACACAGGTTTCTTTCTTTAGGGAAAAAAAAAAAAGGTCCACGAGTTTGAGCAGTTCACCGCTATGAAACACACGAAAGGGAGATGGTAGGTAACTCACCTGGTTCCAGCATTCCTTGACGGCATCCCAGCAACCTGTCAAGTTGTTGTACGATGGCACTTCGACACCACACCAGTTCGCGTTCAGCAAAAGGCACGAATCAGGGATCTCGCCCTCGGTTTGGTGCACTACTTTACCACTGGACGCTTTTGAATTGGCGGCGGGGACGAATGGCTCGGGTCCCATCATTGGATATGGCTTCTTGGGGTCTGCATATTCTTCGTCCTTGTATATATTGTAGGACACCGAAGGGTCGTTTGCTTGTAAGTATCCAGGGATACTGACGCTTTTCTCAGATGGTATGTCGAGATCGCCCGTCACCGAGCTCTCAACAAACACCTGAGCGCACCCTACATAAAACTGCGGCTCGACCTCTGGCGTGACGTTGTGCATCGCCACGACTTCTGGTCTGAACAAATAGTTTCCTGCCGGGAGAGCGGTGGGGATTTGTATCGAAATCAAGCCATTCGTGTCAATGATCTTCTCTGTCGCCCACTTATCGGCTTCCATGTCGTAACCTTCGCCCCAAAGCTTGAACCAGCCCGGCCCCGCGGCAGCTGCATCCAGACTCGAAAGCCGCTTAGCGTACACGGCAACCGGCCCCTTATGGCTTTTGTCGATGAAGCCCTGTCCTGCTTGGCCGGGGTTGAGACGATACTCGAAAGTGAGCTTAGCCCCAGCGCCGGCTGGACAAAACCAGTTTACTGGCGTAGTGCCATTCACGCCACAGGCCATATCATCGCTCAATAAATTGCGAATTGGCGAGTTTGAATGCGCCAGGTCTTTACTTTGTCGCACACACGTTCCATCGCCTTGTCCTTGCTTCACGTCGTTAATATACAATGTAGTGAACAAAGTGTGAGCTTGAACCACTGTAAACCAAGAGGCCGCTAGACCGAGAATGGCAAATGACTTCATGGTTGAGATAAATTGGAGGATCCAGAAAGGTGAAGATCGTTTCTAATAGACAATGTACGTAACTAGCTATTACGAACAATAAAAGAGAATGACAGGATCGTTCAACAGTCAGATAGAAATGAATGGATGATGGCTTAACCTGCAGCCGAGGAAGAAAAAAAGAATGTGTGGTAGAGATGAAGTTCTTGTCGTAGGTATAAGATCTTCGAGAACCAGAGAGTAACGAAATGCTCATAGAGCAGATGCTTCAAAAACAGAAGAGAAAGACGGCCGGCCAAGGGGTAGAGTCGAAGGGAAGAACTCACAACATCTCGAGGGTTTACAAGAACAGGTCCACAAGGATTAAATACTATTCACGCGCGAATCTACCATCGAATATCGAACTAGAGATGAAAAAAACCAAGGACGCTTTGATGGGGTGGCTTGGCGAGGAATGCTTGATGCGACCCTTAATATGGCCTGTTTATCGCGTCGTGCGGGCCAAAAGCGTTTATAGGCCTCTCCTTGTCATCTCAAGGCTTGAGACTAACAAGGTTAATGGGGACAAGAAGCAATAAGCGCCGAAAATTCGCGCCCAACAGTGCCGCGATTGTTTCAAAGGAACCCATGCCAAGGCACCATTGCCCCGCATTCTGTTTCGAAACTGTCAAAGCTTCAGCTTTGCGGCTGAAAAGAAGTGAGGGGATTGTATTTAGATGAAGGTGTAGGTAGACACGGGTTTCATTACCGCGATTCATTATTCGTTGCGGCGAAGTCAATTCGAGGTGCCAACTAGAGTTAAGCTAATGAGATCCCGCCTTTTTTTCCTCGTTGTCGTTGTTGTCTCTCTTATGCGTCTCGGGTAACTTGGTCCAAGGGCTGATTTGGCCTTCAAAGCTCAAAGATGGAATTCCCTCGATGATCAACTAAGAGACCCCAGGTGTCCGTCCTCTTAAGTCGCTCTCTTCGTCTGTAGAGTGTGTCCGAGACCGGATTTCCCGGATAAGTGCTTTAGCCTCCTCGACCTCAACACCATCTTGGCATAACTCGTTCGCCAGACGACTTGCCGTAGGGTAGTCTTCGGTCCTCATGGCAAACCGCGCGAGCCACATTCTCGCCTTACTGGTGGCGGCCGTGACCCCTGTTCCTTCGGTGCCTGCCCCACGACCTCCTCCATCCCCGCCCTCCTCTGACCCCCCGCCGCCAGGCGAATCATGGTGTATAGCTATACTTTCCCCTTGACTCTCGCCTGCCTGGCCGACCTCCTGTGCGACACACATCTCCATATAAGCTTTAGCATCCTCGACTTCACCCAAGTTGTCGTACATGCCCGCAATTTGGAGCAGGATCTCCGGATCACCGCGCATGCCATCGGAAGCACTCGCGAAGCTGCTGCCAGCTTCGTAATAGTTGTCGGCAAGCAAAGCGCGTTTGAGAGCCTTGATACCGTCCTCGTATCTGCCCATGCGCTGAAGACAGGAACCCACCGCCATCCACATCTTGCCGTCCCAGGGCCTCAGTCCCGCCGCCTTTTTGTAGTACCAGAGGGCATATGCATGCATCTCCAACACCTCATACGTCTGACCCAACCCATACCACGCTCGATAGTCTCTGCGGTTCACGTCTACTGCTCGCCTGTACGATTCGATCGCCGCATGCGTATTTTTTAGTTCAACATACTCGTGCCCCATCAGAGTCCACGCCGAGAGGCATGCCCGATCCAGAGTCAGAGCTCGGCGGAAG
This sequence comes from Xylaria flabelliformis, assembly GCA_007182795.1. NCBI lineage: Eukaryota > Fungi > Ascomycota > Sordariomycetes > Xylariales > Xylariaceae > Xylaria > Xylaria flabelliformis. Next base: position 188,520 of record VFLP01000066.1, on the reverse strand, counting down.
TATTGGACCGCCTTTTCGTGAAGAGACAGAAGCGAATAGTAGTTTCCGATAACCACACAGGATTCGGGCCGAAATTTATCAACATTACTGCAAATGTGGGCCAGGAACGCCAGTTTCGGCCTCGAGTTCATGACGTAGAGGATATTAGAGTAATGGTCGAGAGAGTCGAGGCGATACGGGTGGACTGAGAGCAGACGGCTAAAGTTTTGCTCCGCAGCCACCAAGTCCTTTGCATGGTATGAGAGAAGGGCATGGCAGGTCATTAGGAACGAAGAAGATGGGAAAATGTGAAGAAGCTGGTCCAGCGAGTTGGCGAGATTGGCATCGTGTTGATAGAGCTCGAGGGACGTATATATATGAAACATGAAGGACACGATATTTTGCGGTAGACGGGACATGACTCGGTTCAGCTATCCCAAGTTAGCAGCAGGCTTCCGAGTAAGATTTGTCGCGCTCACATCCTCTACACGGGTGATGAGCGACGTCATCTCTAACCAACAGCCCCAGTTCATAGGGAACAGATGCACGCTACGAACAAGCCAGTATAACGCCAATTCTTCGTTCTTCTCCTTGGCAAGTATCATGCCGTAGCTGAGACTGTGTTAGTAATGAGGACGGCAATAATTTTTTCTCCTCTTTTTGGGAGTATGGAACCCACAGATACTCTAACCAACCCTGGCCATGCGGGATCTCGCCATCTTCCATCTTACGGCTCTCGAACCATGCTTCGAGCACCCGGCTGACGGTGATTAGTTGCTTGTTTTTACAAGTACCGAGATCCTGGGGGCCCATGACCATCTCGGCATCTTCGTCTTTTCGTTTCTCGCCAGATAAGTATTTGGCGTAGAGGGAGAGAAAGAGACTACGTTGACTGATGTTGGGAATGGCCTCCCCGCCGCCTGGTCTAGCGCTACCAACAGCAGCCTTTCCCTTGCCCTTGCCCTTACCCTTACCCTTCAGAGCGGAACCAGCCTCCTTGGGGGAGATGATGCTCGTGAGGGTGGACTCGGGCAAGAAGACGGCAGCGCACCGGTCGTACTCTCGACAGTCGAAGAGAGACTTGGCGAGCAGGTAGTTGTTGATCTCTTTCGCCTCCAAGAGAGCCTCATCCGGATCCGTATTGGGGGCTACCACAGTAGACGCGTATCCACTCGAAGCATCTGATAAGCGTGAGTCGTCAAGTGATCCCTCCGTCTCTGGGATAGCCGTGAGGAGTTCTGCGGCCCTATTCACATCAGACGACGCTCAGCCCGGCTTACCCGGCTTGCCCAGTTTGCCCAGAGCCGCAATGGTGCTCATTGAGAGAGAGAGAGAGAGACCACGTACCACTTTGACGACTGGTAAAGACATCGCTCAGAGCATTTGATTACAGCTTCCTGCAATGCACTTCGCAATTGCGCTTTCTCTCGGTCGTTCAAAGACATCGCGGCATACTACCCCATGGATACATAAAAGGGATGGCCCAATGAGACGGGGTGTGACGAGAAATGAAGCTATAACAGAGTACAAATAGGCGTTTCACCGATAACAAGTGAAAAGATAGGAGGAATAGGGTCAGGGCATGTGGGTGTGAGGTAAAACGGTAAAGACGCCGTTCACCGAACGAGACGTGGCGCTTGCTTTTCTCTGTTGTTTTGGATCCCTTGAAAAAAGGGATGGGTTATAGCGCGACCCAGGCTTCACTTCAACGAGATGACGAGACGTTTAATGTTGGCAGTTCCGAAAGCTTACCTTAGGTAGGTACGTTGTTAGCTACGAATCGTGCCCAATAGAAACATGCGGGCAATCGATAAGATATAAGGATAAGGCGTACGCAAGATAAGATACAAGATAACTTTCATCCCACTTGCCGGCAAATCTGACTAATACCTTGTCCAGATTCAGATATTGGCAAGGGTGATATGAAATACCTAAGTAGTAGGTATGCTATGCATCTAATAATAATAATAATCATAATGCAGTGCAATACTGCAAAAAAGAAACAATAACCACCGGAGACTTCCTACTCTGGCCCTCACCGGCAGGATGGATCTTGGAACAGTCAGCTTCGTTGTCAATATTTGTCGCACCAACTAGCCACCTGCTCTCTTGCCGCTATGTAGGTACTAAGAATGAACGAACCCCGCCTATTTGTTCCTTTTTTTAGCTCTTGAGGTACCTAGATTCGAGGGGGGATTTAAGCTAGCTGTACGATGCGTTCTACACTAATTTAGGTAAGTACAGAACCCTACTGATCAGTACAAGGGGTCCAGAATATGTCAACCGAGAACCGGCCCTACCACATTTGGAATCGGATTATACAACTAACGCATTAGCCCAGTGGACCCCCCCTTGAATGCGCGGACCCGAAAGCCGTTGCGGTTGCTGCCCCTCAACACCAAACTCTTATGGCTTTTGAACATCCATTTCCCCCAACGATTCTCGTCTTACCTCTCTCCATTTTCACTAGCAAACGTTGTTTCTGAGCTGAAGATCTCATTTAACGCCATATTCGTACTGTCCCGAGAACCATGGCGACCAAAACCACATTAAAAGAGTTCGAGTCGGTCTTCCCGAAGCTCGAGGAAGACCTGCTCAGCTGGGTAAAGCAATACAACTTGCCTCAACAGTATCTGGAATGGTACAAGAAGGTGAGATACATTTTACATTGCCACTACCTGGCTCTTGATCTAGTTCTTGTTCTGCTACGGTCGCTTTCTTTAGCATTGTAAAACATTACCCCAGCCCATTCATTTTCCCCCTCACTTTAGACTTCCATCACGGCCTAGAGAGTAACAATGAGTCCCAGTCACTTGAAGAGAACACGGTGGGTGGAAAATGCAACCGTGGCATGTCCGTCCCGGATTCGGTATCCCTTCTTCTCAAGAGGGCCCTGACCGAGGAGGAGTACTTCCAAGCCGCTGCTCTCGGCTGGATGATCGAGCTCCTACAGGCCTTCTTCCTGGTGTCTGATGATATCATGGACAGCAGCATCACCCGCCGTGGCAAGCCCTGCTGGTACCGTCAGGAGGGTGTCGGCATGGTCGCCATCAACGACGCATTCATGCTGGAGTCGGCAATCTATACTCTCCTCAAGAAGCACTTCCGATCTCACCCCAGCTACGTTGACATGATGGAACTGTTTCATGAGGTCACTTTGCAAACCGAGCTCGGACAACTGTGCGATCTGCTCACGGCCCCCGAGGACGTCGTGAACCTAGACAACTTCAGCCTCGAGAAGCACAGCTTCATCGTGATCTACAAGACCGCCTATTACAGCTTCTACCTCCCAGTGGCCCTTGCCCTACAGATGCTCAATGTCGCCACTCCCAAGAACCTGAAGCAAGCCGAGGACATACTCATTCCCATGGGCGAGTACTTCCAGATCCAGGACGACTACCTCGACAACTTTGGTCTGCCGGAGCACATCGGCAAGATTGGCACCGACATCATGGACAACAAGTGCTCGTGGTTGGTGAACACGGCCCTCAAGATCGCCACCCCCGAGCAGCGCAAGGTCCTCGAGGACCATTATGGCCGGAAGGACAAGGCGCACGAGGCCGAGATCAAGAAGCTGTACAACGAGATGAAGCTCGAGCAGCTATACCAAGAGTACGAAGAGAAGACCGTCAGCGAACTCAAGACAAAGATCAATCAGATTGACGAGAGCGAGGGTCTAAAGAAGGAAGTTTTCGAGGCCTTCCTTTCCAAGATCTACAAGCGAAGCAAGTAACGGATGATGGCAGCAAAGTCTTTGAAACAATGGGATTGTAGAACCTTTGGCGGTGCATATGGCAAAACATTTTTGGGGGAGTACACTCGGTTTCGGTTTTAGGAGATGGTTGGCATGAGACGTTCACGCGAATAGATACATACGACCGTGGTAAAAATGAGCATTGAAATGAGTCACGGAAACTAATAACCTGGAAGGGGTCTATATGTTATGGATATACCGTCGCCTTAATAACGTGCCAGATTGTTTCCTCGGGCCTTGGTTTGGACGAACAAGACGCGCCTGTGCCCTTTTACACTAGCAGGCAGGTATTGGGTAGCTGATATGCTGCCCTGGTAGCAAGTTCACGTAAGTAGCTTCAGACGTAATTGGAATATGAACATAACAGTCTGGTGCTCAAATCAAAAGCTCTGGTGGTTGTCAAATACTAGTAGAGTCAGAATTGTAAATCATACCAACAGAAAATGGTAACTGTGGTTCTCTATATCAGTTTCCTTCAATGCAACCGGCCAGTTGTATTGTGGCCACTGGAGCAATATTAACTCTTTGAAAGACGTCTTGTATAACATCTTCTAGGAAATCATAAGATATCGAGGTCTTGGGGAGAAGAGAAGATTAGAATGACGAAGATGATATAATTCGTGATCACTGCACAGTTGACCAACATATTCTCAACCTTTCTGTATCAGTTGCCAATAATCTAGGGGTTGGAAGAGTACTCGATGTTCTACCTATATTCTCTCTCGTGCTCTCTTAATCACTGTCATTGCAATACGGACCTGACCAGGCAAGGCCAAGTGAGCGAAAGCGAAGCTCGCGTATACTTAACCCATATCGCCACCTAGGCTAAAAAGGAGAAATAGAGTGCATGACCTCCTTACGCCCTAGTAAATTATTAGCTGAATACACAATTCGCCACTACTTCTTTGATAGCCAAAGGATCACTTTGGTTCACAGTAACGGTCAGATCGATTTACATCACGAAGCCATAGAGCAGCGCCCTTTTCAATAATTAAGAATAATTGAGATATTGCGACGGAGGAAAAACGACGTCGTGATAGCCTCCTTATTGTAACTATATGTATCTGTCACGGAGTGCCAGATATAAGAATGCCGCTTGAAACTTCGTCTAGCGGAGAGCCAGTTCATTGGTTTCTGGGTAGGTCAGCGGCAAGGATATTATAGGACTCATATATTTGCGTAAAAGCCTATATTCACGTTATATCAGGCTGCCACCACTGGGGTGAATGATGGCCCATGACCCGTTTCTTTAAGGAACAGCGGCTTTCATGATTTCGATGATATTGAGATGCTATTTAGGAAGCTAAAGATTGCTCATACTAAAATTCGAAGACGTCGTACTCACCCGTACACTCTACGAAGAGAGGCTTCATCTTATCTGTAAAGTCCGCAAAATAAAATAAAGACATATAGGTATCCTAGAAGATTCTAAAGGAAGACATCCCCTGTCTTAACAACATGCTGTGTCGTTGACTACCTGTCCTAAAAGACAGCGCGGCCTACCATCGTTAGATACGATGCTAGGCTAACAACAATAATGGCTAAGTTCTGAAATTTATTAAAGATAGTATTCCTATCAACGAGACTGACCTCTGCAGTAAGCATGCGCTATATACTCGGTATTACAAGGGCGCGAGTGCATATACAACCTCTTCCTGTGTCGAATAATCTATCGACTCTAGTTCTAGAGCTCCTATCATACGGGTAGAATCGGAGGCTACTTTAGCACGCTAAAGCTATTGTTACTCTGGTAGCATGCGTAGTCCATCATGGAGACGAAAAGGGGGGGCTGAGGAAGTATACTGAGCTACTTTTGCTGGAATCCTAATCATATAGGGCCGGATTGTCACAGAACAGAAATACAGCACTAAACCACGACACTATCAAAAGATATAACGTTGTCAAGTCCGACTTAGCCGCCTGCAGCTATTATATACGCACAGATACCTCTGACAATCAAGTCTGTCCGTGCAAACGTACCCAAGACCGATGCTACAAGCTACTTGTCATATCTATATTTACATTTCTCGGAAACTCCTTAGCACCCACTGTTAGCATCGACGATAGTTCTCTAGTTCAGCTTAGCCGCAGCGGCCGATCAAAAACTATCACATTCCCAACAAGACATGTCTTGGAAAAACGATTACTTTTCTCGTTCCCTGATCGAGGTTACGATAAGACGCGGCTCACGAGTTCTCTCTCCAGCGAACCTCGCTGAGCGAAGCTTCATAAGGAGCTTGAGCTTCAGCTGTGACTCCCCACGGCTTTCCAACCAATGAGAGATCAGAGGTGCGATGTCACCGCACGTACGGAGTGCGATCGCGTATTGTTAGGGATGCCAAGCGTGCCACACAGCTACAAGTTTTAGTGAGGCGAGCGAGTGAGTGAGTACCCGTTTCAGCATTCGAATGGAGAAACGCTCTATCGGGCAATTGTTGCGAGCGAATATGGCTAGGAGTAACGGAGTAAGCGACCAACCAGGCATCGATTTTGAGGCTTGATGTTATCGAGAAGGTGTCGACTTGATAACATGACATGCTGTCAAATTGTTGGCCTATATACCGTTATTGCCAACTTGGCGATAACGCCATCGTTCTTCCGTCACACAAATGAATAACTGGGTGCGGGTAACGCGCTCTTGGCTTGCTCATTTCAAGGTCATACTGATTGGCTGTGCGCGCCCAACACAGATATTCCTGCCATAGTAAACAGATTTTCAACGTTCATAAATGACATGACCACTGAATTGCACATTCAGATCATTTCAGTTCCTGATATGCTCACAAGTCGAGCTACGTTGCGTCAAGACGATGTAGGTAGCTGATCTTTTAAGGTGTACAGATGCTTCTATAGTGCAACCTCTATAAGAATTTCTTATTCCCGACCGCTCTATAATACTACGTAGTTACCAACGAACAATTATAAGTGATCATCCCCGAGTCGGCGGCACCACGTGGCACCCTTGTGGGTGTAAGCAAGCACATTCACTCGACTAGGGTTGGATGGTAGATTACTTATAGCATGCATGTATGTGTTAATCAGGCTATGGTAGATACACCTGTTCACTTAAGCAAGCAGGATTATTCACTTGTATATGATTCGGCAGAAAATGAGTCTATGAGAGGCTTTTTATGTCATAGCATGGCAGAACTAGAATTAGACTGCGCTGCTTCGTATGCCATTGGCCATCTGTTCCCCATGTAAGAGGATTGCCAAGGATATCACATGCAGGTATTTTTCTACAGTAGAACCCATCATGCAGGGGGAACAGATGGCGTTGCAGCGGAAGAGATGCACCCAATACCTTCGAATTCACGTAAGACCCATCCGAAGCATCTGTCAAAATAGATGCCGCCTCGGTAATGTAGAACACAACACGCGAGTCTGGATACAAAGGCGAAGCTCATGCTTTAAGTTTTCAGTGAGACCTAGCTAATTATCATGCGATCTCTCCTAGCTTATATCTCGTTGCTAAGACCCAAACTGAAGTTCTGAGAGTCGCTAAAAGGCGGCACAATCCAGGGGATCAAGCTATACCTCATGAAGCGTCGACGGGTCACAGCTGACAATGAACGGACCAATACTCTCTCTCCGGCTTGCAAACGCCGAAAGAAGGCCATCGAAGATCCTCGAGATTATCCGCTGTTGCCGATATTTTCGGCAACACTGCAGCAAACAACATCGACCCTAGAAACCCTACCAATTTCTAGAAATTTAATAATTCGAGATCGATATGCCATTTCCGGTCTACGTTTTGCGCGCGCTTGTGCAAAAGAACTCCTTGCCTAACCTCCGTAAATGTAAGCAGACAAGCTTTGTCTCGTCTACAATGATGACGAACCCAAAGTTGTACGAGGAAAAAAGTGCTCTGTATCGAGATCGGCGGTGGGAGTAGGCACTTGCCAACAAGTAGGGTTTCATGCGCAAATCGAAACCGGACATCACTGACGAAAGCAAAACCCTGTATAAAAGACTACTCGAAGAGAAGTAAATGTTCCCTAATGAGACACGCTTGGATGATGACCACTTTGAATCACACTGCGAGGGGGTCCGGAACAGAAACGAAACCCGAGTCATTCGAGATATTTCTCAGCTTGTCGTCCTTGCGACCGAAGATCTTGTTATATTTATTACCGGGTGATAAGCGCCTCGAGATCCTGCTAGAGAGTGCCAACGAGGCTGAACGACTTTATCCTGAAATTACCGGTTTCCCCTAGGTTGTGGAAAATATGGCAGCGTCGGTGACTAAGTCCGCATCGCTGCTTGTGGATGAGGATGGCTAGGTAACTCTGGGTACTTCCCAACCTGGGCCGGCAAACTGGGGGGGAACCCAGCTAAGAAAGTCTAGAATTATGTATGTTGTCATGCAGTTAATCTTAGCCCCAAGGTCCTTAAGGACACTGGCGTTAGTTCTAGATTGTTAGACGACGGGCCATACTGTGGCATTACCGATGCCTTGGAAGAAACGTCTGGGCAAGCCATTCGTCACATCCCATATGTGATTCGCAATAGAGAAGGCTACTATAAAACATATGCTTATGTATGCATACAATAGTGCTTGTCAAGATAAGAAAGGAACGTTTGCTTGACGCAACATTGTGCGGTGTTCTACGAGGACGGAAACGTGTCGATCGTGTGATTGAAACGGTCCTTAGTCCGAAAGAACCGCCAAATGCGGTCGCACCCCTGTTAAGTTTTGGCGCGTTATCATACTATATTGTGACATGCATATGTACAATCTCAAGTCGAGGCTAGAGCAGTAGAGTCTAAAGATCCAACACGGCATGATAGCGTATGTGAACGTTCGCATCTAATACCGAAAGGAGCCGGCTTATTGGCTGCTAGCGTCGTACTGTTGGTTGGTAATTTGATCCCGGTCCTCTTTAGTTGGATCCCTCTTCAAAAATCTAATCATTCATCGCTGACCGGTCTTCTAGAAACGAGCGGGATGCAGCCCTATCACGTAGTGTGGAGCCATGGCCTTGCCTTGTGATCCGCATCATCTTGTCGTATGACGCGTACCGTTGGTTTGGTACCCCTCTCCCCTCCAGCGCATCGTCTAAGCTCTGTGGGGTTGGGAAGTCAAGCTGGGTATAGGATCTCAGCTACCAGGCCTGTGAATCGAAGTAGCTATATTTATTGATCGGAAGGCTGCAAGGTGACCTCGTCGAAGCACAACGGCGTTGCTGCTGAACCGGGAAACAGGTCCGCCCCTGGCTGGCGAGCGGAGCGGAGCAGACAAGCTCACGATACCTACACACACACACACACACACACGTACACACACTAGAACCACGCGGAGTTTACCTCGCGTCATGGTATAATTATCTAGGAACCGCCGGAGAGTACCGAGTCACGGGATCGAGATCTCCAGTGTTGACCCGGTTTGAGGTGAATGCTGGAGTGGCGTTTCTCGAAAGAGATGTACCTATCTGGAACGTCAGTCGGACAGCTCGGGACCTAACTCTTCCTCTCTAAAGGTGTTGGCAAGTTCAACGACGTCGACCAATCGCGAGCGCGAGACACCACAACGCTCAGACGGGAGGATGTGTGACGGCCTGAGTCAGTTGGTCACAACTCTGCTGCGCCATTCGCGCTGAAGCTGTTGTGAGCACCCACAACATCTTTCGACGCCGCTTTGCATCGGATCAGAGAATTCTTAGCCAACATGGCTCGTGGCTCACAGCGAACAAGGTTAATCAGGACTTGTGATAGGTTCGGTGGAAAGAAACCCATGATGGCTTCTGGTTGCGTGGTTTATTTTACAAGCTTTCATGGTAGCTGGCACTGACACTGACTGCCCTCGTTCGCTCCGATACGAACCTCAGAGTCAGAGCTTGAGGATGCGTGACAGACTAGTGTGAATGCCCGTCGACTTCAGAGTCACAAGGCGGGGGTGGTTATTGATGTGGAATATAAAGAAGGAAACGCATCCTGAGCCTTGTACTACGTTGAAAATAAAGTATTAGGGTATTATCGTGCGGTGCTAAGGAATAACTATCGAGTTCAGCAAGACTTTTTTCCTTCCTTTCCCCCTCTCTTCTCTCTACACGTATCTATCGAGAAGCTAGCTACTTGTCTGTCATGGATTTGATCAAGGAGATGTCGATGATGTCCACCACTGCCTTGCTGGCGTCCCTTTCCATCACAGTAAGTAGCAGTACGGCAATCATCAGTGGAGGATATAGCTAATATCATAGAGGGACTTCTATGTTACTCCTTCGGCTGGTCCGTGTATACTCTCTACTTCCATCCGCTGGCAAAGTATCCAGGCCCCAAGCTCGCCGCCGTATCACAAGTTAGTATATAGATATATAGATATATCCATGCTCTTCCTCGTTCATCCAACGTACTCATCCTATATACTCTCAGGTCTGGTTCGCCTGGGTCTGGCTGAGTGGACGGTATCCCACAATCATACAGAATCTTCATCAAAAATACGGTTAGCTTTTCCTGGCTTGCTTGTTGGTTGTTACCCTAACACTGATATACTTATCAGGGAAAGTTGTGCGAATAGCGCCGAACGAGCTAAGCTTCAACACAATCCAGGCGCACCGCGACATATACTCAACACCTTCTCACAAAAGGAAGCTATTCATCAAAGACCCTACCTTTTATTATAACGGCGATTCCGTGAGAGTACTGTTCTACGAGCTCGACCCGACTGAGCATGCATGGCAACGTAGGCTCCTCGCAGCAGGTTTTAGTGCGAAAGCCATGCGGAACCAAGAATACTTGGTTCACCGATACGTAGATTTATTCGTGCAGAAAATGAGGAAGCTGTCCGCTGCATCGCACGGGGCCGGGGTCAATATTGCAGAGGTCATGCTATGGCTGGGATTTGATATCATGGGTTTGTCTTCTCCTTCTTTTGTCGCCGTTGCTTCCGTCCCCATCCTTTGTAATGCTACCATCTCCGCTTGTCTGGTATGAAAACGAAGAGAGAGAGAAGCGGGGGGACTCAAGATGAAGTGCTAACACAAAATAGCGGAGATCACATTCAGTGAGTCCTTCGGTGCCGTCGAATCTGGCAAGCCGCACTTCTGGATTTCGCTGCTTCGCGATGGAGCTCATGCAGCAATGCTTCCCGCACTCGCGCAGCGGATGCCGCTCCTGCGTGCTGTTCTGCCATACCTAATATCAAGGTCCGCGATCGAGAACCGCGTGAAACATTATGCGTATACTGAGGAGACGGTTCGTAAGCGCGGTAAGCAGATATCCTCCTTGTTCTGGCGACTGGCAGAAAGCATGGGAACCCCCCTGTCGAAATAAGAGAGTGTTTTGGAAACGTCTGAAACTATCCCATCATATACCACGCTTTCCATGGTGATGACTGACTCCCCGACTATTGCAGTGCGGCTCCAAGACGAAGACCCCAGCAAGGAGACGGCAGATCTTTTCGGTCCCGTCATCGCAAGCGGCAAACTGGACTGGGCCTCGCTCGTGTCTCTTGCCCAAGCTATGGTCATTGCCGGTGCAGATACCGTCTCACATACCTTGACCGGCGCGACATATTTCTTATGCGCAGCCCCGACGGTTTTGAAGGCGCTGCAAGACGAGGTCCGCGGGCTTGGAACGTACGACGAGCTGACGGGCGACCGACTCGCGTCCCTCCGATACCTCAACGCCGTGATCGAGGAGACGCTGCGCATGTTCCCGCCGATCGCGTTCGGACTCCCGCGCGTATCTCCCGGCGATTGCGTCGATGGCCACTTTGTGCCGGCAGGGGTCACGGTGTCTGCACCGCACTGGGCTATCAACCACAACGGGACCGAGTGGGAGGATCCGTGGACCTTCCGACCCGAACGCTGGTTGGTGGAGGGCGGGGTATCTCAGCCCAGAAGCCTGGCTTTCAGCACGGGACCCAGGGCTTGTCTCGGTATTGGGCAGGCGGTGAGCAATAATCTTTCTTTCCTCTTTCTCTCATAACCAATCACACATCCACGAACCCATCAAATTCTTTTTCTTTTTTTTAAAAAAAATTCAAAAATAAAAAAAACCACATTCAAAATTGGTGACAGCTGACTCTGAGTTGTTGTTCTAGTGGCTTGAAATCCGCATCGCGCTTGCGAAGATTGTCTATACCTACGACATGGAGTTTGCACGAGATCACGGCGACTGGCTTGGCGATACTAAGATGTATATGATGTGGAAGGAGGCGCCGCTCATGGTGAGGCTCAATCCTCGAAAGGATGACTGTGTTTGAGGACGAAGCTGTGGTGTGGTGAGTGCCCAGGTATCTATCCGATAGGTAATAAAAAAAACTACCAAACGCCTAGGATAGGTGGAAATGATTCCAAGACATGGTATGCTGGGTTGTTCAATGTTAAAATTTAAGGGGTTTCAGAATTATATTGGCCAAGGGGAAACCGAACGCCGCTACCCGTGAATTTAGGCAAGTTTATAGGTCCTCCGCGTCCGCGATGTGCGGGGCACCTCAGCTATGGCAAGGCACTAGGTAGTCTAGGTACGTAGCGCTGTGCAGCAAGTCCCCACCACATCACTTTATGAGACCTATGGTACCACTGCACGATCTCCAGAAACCAAGCTGAAGTCGTACCTGGCGGAGGGCGAAGTGCCACAATTGTCTGCCCTACGCCCTTTAGTGTTGGATTTCTGGAATGCCCCTTGCAGCAGCGCCGCCCTTTATTTCACTTTACTTTTCGAGAATAAGTTCAAGTTCAATGACCACAAAGTCGATCAGGTTCTTCAGTAGATTCGGCACAACTACACTACACACTCATGATTGGTCAACTTGGATCATCTCGACATCAGAGTTTGGCGGAACTCTTCTTTATCTAAATTAGACTTTTCACACGCGCCTATAGTAGGTACAGGTAGCTTGGAGTTCCTCGGCTGGGTACTTCCATCCTCACAGGAGCTGCTGGCTACCTACCTCGTGCATACATTCATACATACTTACGTATTTGAGGTGGAGATTGTCCGTCAAGCATTCCCTCTATCGGTTCTCATCCTCGTGTAGCGAATAACCCGGTCTCATTGATGAGAATCATCGGCAGGGGTTCTAGCCAAAACCCTACGAGGTAGGAGGAGCATCTTTGTCTGTATGAATGAATGAGCCCATTATATAGCTCAAGTTCTCTTCGTCGATCAATCAAAAAACATCACCAGACAAACTCCTGTGGAAATAAGGAAAAACCGGGGGGGTTTGCGGGTCGTGGACAATGTCTGAAGATGAGCAGGCGCAGGTCTTGAGACCTTCAAGATATCGCAGCTTGCGAAAACAGACCATCTCCACGTCAACTCCTCCCAATGCTATGAGGACTGCCGTCGGCAATCATGATCCCGGTCAGCAACAGGGAAACGCAGCAGGGAGCTCTACCATATCGCGTTCCATGTCTCGCTATCGACGTCGCGCGGCCAGCGTTACCGCCGGCACCGACAATCACGTAGCCCAAACAATGCAATCTGGTCTAGAGAACGCTCCTCCGGTCCCAGCCATCCCGTCCTCGTTACACCCTGCTGGGACGGGCAGCCATCATGAGCACGTGATCGGATCCTCTTCTGCTGCTGCACAGAATCAATCGCGGCACACCCAAACACAACGGAGGGCCAGAGGCCAAACAACCGACAAGTACGACGATCAAACCAGGGCCACCTACAACGGCGACTGCAACGGCCCAGCGATCACGTCTGGCCGAGGCAGACAAAACGGGTCACTTGCGCAACGCGACGTCAGCTGGGAGGAGGAGAGGGATCGGCTGCTCGAGGAGCAGAAGAGGAAGGACTTGCAAAGATTAGAGGAAGAACTCGAAAGCTGCCGGAGAGCCAAGGCGCAGTCGCATAAATTCATTCGAAGCCCCGTTGTTGAGAAATTCATGGCTCTCGCCAAGGGAAACAAGACTGCTAACCATGATGGGATGCCGTCGTCGTCGCCTGTCTCCCCGATGACGACGACAGCTTCGGCTGGACCGAGCGCAGTCCGGAGACCGGATCAGGAACCCGCGAGAACCCTGCCAGCAGCTGCCCACATCGAGCCCGGCGGAAGAGGTATTGTGCCTCAAAAGGACGCTCCCGCGTCGGCGAGTAATGCCGGAGGTCGTGTGAGTTCTACTTACTGCATTCAGGCAATTTGTCATGAAATCTGACAAAACTAATCATTATTGTGGGTACAGAATGTGGTGGTCCGCTACCGACATCATCATACCTTGAGCATACATGTCACGCCCGAAACGACGGCTGTCGATCTTATGACGCAGGCTTCGAGCCAGGCGGCACACGACGTCGAGATCGACCCGGAGAGGTGTCTCGTCGTTGAACAGTATAGCCTCTTGGGGCTGGAGCGTCGGTTACGCCGTTACGAGCGCATCCGAGATGTGATGAATTCGTGGGATAGTGATGCACAGAATCAGCTGGCGATCGTGTGGCCGGATCCAAACGAAAATCATCAGGATCTCCTAGCCAGCGCGGTCGTCGAGAGCGACGAGCCCCCCTCGGGTTGCCAGCTCTACATGTACCACTCGAGCCGCCCCGGGAAATGGAACAAGAGGTGGATCACTGTTCTTCAGACCGGCCAGATTGTCTGCGCGAAGAAGCCCAACGCAAAAGCGACGGACAAAGACACGGCCAGCCTGTGCCATCTCTCTGACTATGATATCTACACACCGACAGAGTCACAGATGAGGAGGCATATAAAGCCGCCCAAGCGCTTCTGTTTCGCGATCAAATCTCAGCACAAGACGACGCTGTTCCTCAACACAGACAACTATGTGCAGTATTTCTGTACGGAAGACCCCGCGGCAGCACATGAGTTTAAGCAGAGGGCCCATGGTTGGCGAAGTTGGTATCTGGTTGACCGTCATCCGGACGCCCGGAAGAAGAACAGCAACGACAACAACAATAACAGTACTAGCAGCTCCGAGATAAAGGCAGAATACAACGACACCATGACGACGCCAGCATCGCCGCCTGCCCACTATGCTACGCCAAAGCAATCAGACAACGCAGCTGCCGCGGACGGACAGCGCTCGCGCGTATTCGTCGACGAATCTCCGTATTCTATTGGGCAGTTCGAACCGCTGCTCGATTTAACGCGCTTTGATACGCGCTTGTCACAATTAGGCAAAGAAGTCCCGACGCCACAATCCGAGCCTCCTTCCAGACAAGCCGCTGACCAGAAATTCCGCCGGCGGCTCTCGAAAAGAGAGAAGCCTGACAGCAGCAGACACCCTCCGGTCTTTGCTGAGAGAGAAAGCGATGATGGTTTTACCGGCGGTTTGCTTGGAGAAGAATACGACAATCGAAAGCAGGCGCTGGCCGATTTGGACAAGAAGAAACGATCGCCAGAGTTGGCATTCACGGAAGGCGCGTCACTGCTAAAGAGTCAACAAGACCCAGAGTTCGCGATAGAGAAGCAGCCCGAATCGTCCTCGTGGTTCCCTTCTGCGCAAGAACACACTGCCACACAGCGTCCCAATCATCAGATAGGTGCCACCACCCGACCTCCTGTCGCATCGGGCCACGGTACCGGCGGACGCCATTACTCTCTGAGTGCGGCAACTCACCGACCGACCGGACTTGGTCCATCCTCGGCCGCCCGGTCGTCGTCAACCCATGACGCCTCGCAACATACGTCCTCACGCACACAGATGCAACAACTTCACCCCAATCCTCTCCAGTCACAACCTACCGGCTTACCCTATCCTGACCGACATGCGGTCCCCAAACCTCTGGTCGATCTCACGCCCACGTTCCAAGAGCCGCCTCAGTGGTCGAAAGAGAAGAAGGGCCATGGAGTCAAGCCACCCGAAGGTCTGGGCCACCTTGTCGATTTTATCTCGGCTGGGACCGGAACCGACAGCACATCTAATCGTAGCATACTACGTCGGCCCACCACGTCAGGATCCGCTCCGCTGGGGCGAACGCGGAGTATGAGCGCGGCGACATCGTCTGGAAGGCCGTTGTTAGACGGCATTCCACCCGTGCCACTCCTGCCATCGCGCCTCGGCCCCGAGAGTGACCCCAATCATAGCAGGAGACCAGCCGACGCGCCCGTCGCCCGCGAGGGCAGGGTAGAGCGTCGGGAGACAGTACGGCACAGAGGGAGAGAGCAAGAACGAGTGAGACATAGAAGCCGCGAACAGGAGCAACGTGATCGCCAGTATCGAGAAAGGGAGGCAGCGTATAATGCCGTGCCTGGCCGCACGGGAACACTCAAGGTCGTCTGATCTTACGCCATCCTTCATCGTCATCATAGCGGCTTCGTTGCCTGACAACCCTAATCGAGCGATCGATCAAATAAGGTTGGTGATTCGGCGGCTATTCGCCACAATGTCATGGCGTCACTGCGCCGTCTGGAAGTCAGGCATACACCATTCGGGAAACTACAAACAGGGCTCGGACCATTCAATCCTATTCTGCACGAAATAACGATGATTATGTCGAAGTTACGATTACTAAAAGTCTTTTTCTTCTTCTTTTTTATTTTATTTTTCTTGGATTATTAACCCTTCGTTTTCTTTACAACTTGATGTGTGTTCTTATGGATGGCGAGCACAATAGATGGATGGGCAATATGTGGGGCAATTAGGCGTTTTTGCTGATATATCTTGGGGTACTTTTCTTGCGCTTTCTCTGTCTTCTTTTGTTGTCTTTTTTTCCTCCTGTGTGTTCTTGCTACGGTGTGGGACGTCTAACAGAGTTGACTAATGTAAAAGTCCTTGTGAGATAAATCCTGAGTTTTGGTCGAGTTTTCTCAACTGGATAATATGAATACTTAGTAGTTATATTATCGTTGTATAGCTTTTATTAGCAGTGTTTACTCTCTAGTCAGCTTATTATAGTAAAACCTTTCATGAAATAATAACTTTACCCTTCATTCAAGGATAGTTGATCCGTTTATTAGACAGCCGCTACGCCAACCCCCAGATATCATGAGAATGACGGCCAGGGACTATTCGTACTGGGTCGCACCTCGCCGGCATCCAACTCGACTGCATCCTCACGCTTTCTAGTCTCGTGAGCATCATTGGGGGATGGGAGAATGTTGGATTGCCGCCACCGTCTCTTTCGTACCTGTACCCAAACCAGCGCCGCAACAAGCAGCAATCCCGCCAAGGCGCCGACAACAACCCCCGCTAAGGCGCCACCGCTCAGCTTATTCTTGGTGATACTGCTGCTGCTGCTGCTGCCGCCGCCGCCGTGGTCCGAGGAGCTGCCTAAGGATGTAGCACTCTGCGTCGTCGGGCGTGGTGTCGGTGTCGGAGACATTGTACTCGACTCAGTCTGCTCGTCTTCTATATAAGTATTCATGAATACTGGGGATAGGGGCTAGGCGGAAGAACCTGAAAGTCGAGCTGGATCTACCTAACTCGAATAATACGAAAACGGATGCCATTGGGTAGGAGGAGATGGAAGTAGGGGTTCATGCTCACAGTTCTTATAGGAGTGCTCGTGCTCGACGCAAAATCCGTCGATTGGAACCCGACTTGGATCTGGTATGCATTCACGCCACCGATGGCACCCACATATGTCCCAAGCGCTGTGATCCCATCCGTCACCTGACTGACGGTCCACGTCGTCATCGCCGGTTCTTGTACATTGGTACATCCAAGCGTCTTTTCCCAGCTGTAGTGAATACTTGTCTGGCATGTGAAACTCGAATGTCTAGTCAACGTCATTGTCAGCGCTTTGCGACTCCCTTTGTTTCCGCTCCCAGGTTGATTCCCAGATAGGTACCCAAGAGCACATTGTTCGCTCGATGCTACTACCAATGTTGATGGATGGATGGATGGATGAATTGTGCTACGTACGTCGGACAACATCTCACCACCGTCTCCTCGACCGTGCCTGCAACATTACGAGATTGACACGCCGACGTGAAGCCCGTCGGACAGCGCGCCGGGGAGTAATACTGTCTCGAATCGGCCGTGTAGCCACTCGGGTAACAGCTCGTCTGCTCGACGGGGCCCTGGAGCAAGAAATACCAGCCCGGCGACGTGGTGAAGTACTTGTAAACATCGATCAGATCTCCCGCGCATTTCGAGTTCACCGCAAAATCGGTCGGAAGCGGTCCCAGGTTCGTCAATACTATGTCGCCTCCGTCATCATCCATCTCTTCTTCGACTCCCTAGGCAGCTTATATAGAATTTTTTTTTTCTTAAAGCTTGGGCCGTCGGGCGTTAGAGATTTGAACGTTGTGAGACGAATTACACGGAGAAAGGAGGAATTCAGTGACGAGAAAGAATACACAGGCCTGGGGTATATGCAGGGTGGGATATCCTCTCCGCTCTACTTCTTCTACGTCTTGGAAATTCCCACCATATGACCTTTGCGTAAAATAAGGGGTCATCGCATTCGCCTTGCAGATGTATAGTAACATCGAAACTCACCTATCATAGCTTGTTCTCGCCTCTTCTAAAACAGCTCAGCTTGTCTTGGTAGAGGTCCTGGGGCGAAATTACGCTGTAACCTGGGGGCCGCTAAACGCAACATCTCTGGTAGCATTCAACATAAAAATAAGCATGCTGGTTTCATATGCCTCAACCGGCCCTAATGAAGAGAAGGAATCGGGTAACATGGTAAGTCCAGGTAGCTTACCATGGCTACACGGAACGTGGCGAAATGAACCAAACCCTCAGTCGTCACACGCTGCCCTAGGGCTGAGAACAAACACGATGATAAATACACATGTAGGATGGCGCCTCCCAGGTTGATCTTGTACCGCAATCTGGTTATACAGTTCTTTTCTAACTATTTCCCCTCTACACTTAGTACATAGATCTTCGCCCTTCGTCCCCATGTTTTTGGGCAAGTGATTTGCTAGCACCCAGGTCCGCCCTAGTGCGGTGGCGTATGCCGGAACTCAACTGTCAACATGTGCTTGAACACATTGCCAATAGCTATTCTGCCTCGAGACACGCTGCAGAACGCCCTTTAAAGGGATCCGGAACCCTGCTGCTCTACTTTCTGAAAGCACGAACGTGCCACCTCCACCACGCGAGAAAGTCTTGTGTCGAGACATCAATACCTATCTGCTTCAAAGCTGCCGTGCTAAGATGGCAATCATAAGGCCTTTGCACCGCGGCATTCGGATCATTTCCTTCGGTGTTAGGTTCGATGGACGCGATGGGCAAACCCATGATCTCGCTGAACGCCTGACAAATACCGTACTTTGTGAATTTGTTTTCGGAGGAAAACTGCAGGATTCGCGGCAGTGCGGAGCGGTCCTGAGTACCGAGATATTTCGTGGCCACATCTTGATAGACGTAAGCATAACTTGAAGGAAGGGGGAGAGACAGCTGGGAGCCCCGGAGCTACATACCGTGACACACCCGTCCTACATCCTCCGTGTTTGTCGGATATCGAATCGACCAGTGATCCATCTTGATCTGAACGTCAGATTCCTGAGCTTTCCATACACTATCCATGAGGATGTTGATCGCGCTCTCTGAAGGCATCTCCGCGTCGCCGTAGAGTACCGGGACTCTCAGCACGACGCCGAGACCAGGCTTGCTCTCCTGTTCGAATACACGCAACACTGCACGCTCGCCGTCTAGTTTCGTGTGCCCGTAGAGGTTCGTCGGCTGAGGAGTCGCATCTGCTTCGTATGGGGCATCGCCCGGCTTTCCGGGGAAGACGTAGTCGGTCGAGATGTAGATGAGGAGGATGCCGCGTGCGGCGCAGAGGGAGGCGAGGCTCTCGGTAGCCGTAACGTTCAAGGCTCGAGTACCTTCGGGGTCTTTGTCGACCTTGTCTGGGAATCGATTTGCGGCGCCTGAACCCCCGCGGCCAATAGGTTAGCGGAGCGCGGAGGCGCAAGTATATACAACGAGTTCACCACCCGTTTTCGGCATCTGGTGCTCACAATGAACAACAACGTTTGGCCTGGCGTAGCTGAATTAGCTTGTCAAGCCCCGGAAACCGCATCCCGTGCGCAGGTGAGAGGAGGAGGTGCAACGAACTGGACCTTGCTAAGCGCGGCCTCCACTTCATCTAGCTTGGCCAAGTCGACCTTGAGAATGGTTGAGCCATCTGCGCGGGAATGGCCCGTGCCTTTGACAATCCAATCTGCCCTCTCAAAGGCTTTCACGACCTGTCTGCCGAGAAATCCGGTCGCGCCGGTTACAAGCGCCTTTTTTGCTGCCATTGTGTAGTAGTGGCGTATCTAATAACCTGCCGAGGATGGATAGATAGGACTGGCTGGCAGGCAGCGACAGAAATGGGAAGTCTGATTGAATAGACTTTGTGGCGTACCAGGGCGAGGAGGGGCGCGAGGAGGGGCACAGCACCAGCTTGGATGGTGGGGGTTTCAACTTGGCAAAGCTTGAAACCGCCAAGATGCCGAGAGAGCCATGGTGGGTGATGCCGAGATAACCATAGTAGCTTACCTAGCGCCAAGGTGCCTGTAGATCAGGACACCATTTGATTTTAGCGCAAGCTGGCTTTACCAATCCCCAACTACCCTTACTCCAATCCACGCAATCGGAACAGAACCGGCGATAACATTGCAAATAAGTGGAGGGAGGGACGGGGGCCAAAGACACGTTTTTTTTGAGTTTCCTCGAATTGTCCTTTATTCAGTCGGTCTCCCACCGTCTTCTCGTGGCGGCTCTGAGATCATCCACGTTCAAAATGTCGGCGCCTTCCGCAACCAGGGTGCGCCAGATCTTGTTTCGTAGGCTGATTGGCCACGCCGGCGTGTTCCAGTACCTGACCTTGAGTCCTCTCCTGTGTGCACCCTTGATCTGTCCCCGGATGAGCCGGAGCTGTCTCTCATTGAGGCTGGACCAGACGGATCCTATAGCCCGCTCGAAATTGACACTAGCGTAGAACGAGTTGGTATCGTTGTAGACAAACGGCCCGCTCTCGTCGTCAAGCTCGACAGGGATATCCGGATCCTCGTAAAATTCGCTCAATGGCGCATCGAAAAATATGTCTCGGTATGTCGAGTTCTGCGCGAGCAGATCGAACGGCGTGCGGCCCGTGCCCACGACAGTGACCTGGCGCGTATGGACAACACCGTTTTCGACATAGGACAGCCAGTTTCCGGCTCGGAGGGGCTCGAGTTGAGCCTCGACCTGTGCTAGCGTCTTGTCTCCATCCGTCTTCAGGTCAACGAGTAGGACAACGGCCTGTTCGGGGTCGGTGTCAAATACGCCGCGACTTGTCTCGTTGTACAGGGGCGTCTGGGGGTTGTTTTGCTTTAGAATCTCCACGAGGGGGTTCACGTAGAGAGATTGAAAAGTGCGATACGGCGTGAGAGCCGCTTTGTCATGCCCGACGTAGAGTTCTGAGTCATGGTCGAATAGCCATACATCTGCCTCGACTCCCGTACAGCCCGCATGGAGAGCTGAAAAAACGGGGACTTTGCGCCAATAGTCGTTATGTGAGTGACATGGAACGGGTCTCACGTCACGGAGGAAATCCGTAGGGTACCAGGCCAGCCTCTCCGTTCCGGTACCGGGCTTACCCCAACCGGCGAAAATGTCGTCGGGGTCCTCTTCTGTGCTCCAAAGACTCTTCCCAATCGATAGCGCTACGCTTGTCAGTAATAAAGCGGCGCTGGCACAATCCCAGTCAGCCTACGGGAACAACAACAAAGATGTTTTGTCCAGAGAGAGAAAAGGCCACTCCACTCACAGAATTGTCGAGCCCCATACTGTGCTGCAAGACAGATATCTTGTAAAATGACCTCGATTTCGCGGTAAGCAGGAAGCCTTTTCTTCTGCCTTCTCGAGTTCCATCGCCGCGAGAAACGGGTCAAAGTAGTCTTCTGACTCATCCATTGTAGAATGGTTTCGAGTGCTCTTTGTAAACCACATCCTCTTTTGAATTTTGTCGGGCCTACGGCCAAAAAAAAAAACCAGTGCGTAAATGTTGGGCAGAACAAAGATAACTACAAAGAATTGAATCGCTGCTGCTGTCTGCCTGTTGATGGTTAAATCTTCAGCAGGGTGAAGAATTCAAGACAGCTACGGGATCGGCCTAAAATATATGTTTTGGTGAGGTAGATGAGAGTGAGCTGATCGCTTTTCGGTGCAGTAAGCCACTAACTACAGCTGAAACCTAGTGAGTATAGTGAAGGGACTGGCGATGTTTGTGGGAAGAGGGAGTTCCGGAGTGATGGGATAGGGAGGGTAGAGGGTAGGAAGGGAGTGAAGGGAAAGCAGGGAAGTTCTATAATCAAGAAAGGCACTTGCGATGGGTCTCGGAGTTATATATGTGAACTATATATTTGAATATATATACCTATTGCTGATGGAGTTGATTTGATGCATTAACTCCATTACGCCTCATGACCACAGCGTGTGTTACTAACCTAATGAGAAATTGGTCTGGTGCTGACTACAATACCTACCTACCGAACGAGCAATAGGGTACAATGTAGTTGCCTGCTGCCGGCAAGTCCAGCTGCTGGCCGGACCCGCAACCGTACAGACCCTTATCACCCAGGGCTGATGTTGGTACCGACACTAACAGCGCGAGTAGGAGGCCCGTGAAGGCCGCTGGGGTGCCTATTGGCCAGCTGCCTGTGGGTTGGGCAGCCCGGCGTCGCAGTCGCATTCGGAGGAGAAGGTCTAGATCGTGCAGACTTGGCAAGGTCCCTGCAGGGGAGGAAACAGTAGTTTGACAGATCACTTGGTGGATCTGTAATCACGTCAATCACCGTCAGCAACACGAACACGATGGGGATCGTCCCTTGAGCGGTGCGGCTATTACCCGGAGTCGGCCCGCCTGGTGCCTGATACGTAGGATGCACCGCTGCATCCGTCGCCAGCCGTCTGGTTCGCTTGTGTAAGTAAGTATGTTTGAAGGCAACAAAATATTGCCGGCTTATTTTTAGTCTAGTGTGTGCATTAGATGTGTTGCTTGTTTCACTACCGTGTTTGCTTCATTAAGTGCTTATTTCACTAGATACTACGATCCGTATGTAGGTACCTATTTCTTTAAGTGCTTATTGCACTAAGTTGTTTTCGGGGCAGCGCAGAAAACCAAGTCTAAAATTAAGCCATACTCGGCCATTTTAGGATATTGACCCCATACCCCACCTAACATACTCTATTATAAGTTTTGAGCTTTGAGCATTAGTATGAGTAAATGTGGGCTGACCGCCTACCCAGCTAGGCTACCATCGTCCCTCCGCCGTGCAAATTATTCACTGTGGGGCCTTGACTTTCGTCAGAAACTAGAATCTTCGGCTGCGAGCTGCAAACCATTCGCAGAGCAAGAAATCAGGCCAGATCGACCACGCAACAGACGATCGTGAGGAATTACGGGCGCTCTATTACAGGACCTTGTGAACGCAGTCTGGCAGTTATGCCTCACAAACATACTCGCAGAGCACAAGATGAATCAACGTGTGTTGTTCTCCCCCTCCTCCCCTTTCTTTTCTAGGCTGCAATAGGTTGTGTGCTAATGTAGCGCTTACATCACCAGGTTTGATCTACCTCCAACGCAGATTGCCAAATCACTGCCAGTGAAGCAGCCTAGACCCAAGGAGAATGGTCCACGCGGCGCGAAGGAGAAGGGGAAGGAGAAGGGGACAACTGCGCCGCCGCCAGCCAGCAATACAAAGAGGAAGCGCGCGACCGGGCCAAAAGACGATGCACCCCGGGCCTTCAAGAGACTGATGGCATATGCTGGTGGTAAGAAGCCAAGGTCTGGTCTGGACAATGGTGACGGGCCACGAGGAGGCGCCAAGAACAAAAGGCGAAATGCGGCCGAGGAAGCGAAGCCTACCGAAGCCAAGGGCGAGACCAAGTCAGCCGCTGTTGCCGTCCCTACCATCCGTCCGGGAGAGCGCATGTCCGAGTTCTCGGCCCGCGTTGACGCTGCGTTGCCTCTCGCGGGTCTGGTCAGCAATTCTACGAAAGGGAACAAGGACCCCTTGGGATTAAGAGTGTGGCGAACCAACAAGGAGAGAAAGATGCACAGACTTTACGATGAGTGGCGTGAAGAGGAACGCAAGATCAAAGAGAAACACGAGGAGGAGCTGGAGCGAGAAGCAGAGCGGGAACTCGAAGAGGAGGAGAGCGGCGTCTTCTGGAAGCTCAATATCGGGACGCAAGGGTCGGGCAAGCGCAAGAAGAAGGCGAAAGACGACGAGGATCCTTGGGAGATTCTGAGGAAGAAGCGTGGAGAGACGCGCCCCGGTCTCCGCGACGTCGCTATGGCACCGCCTGAGCTGACGGCAAAACCGTCGAAGCAGCTACTTGTCCGAGGCGCAGCAGTGCAGGTGAATGACATTCCAAAATCAGCAGGCAGTCTCAAGCGGAGAGAAGAGCTGCAAGCGACCAGGAACGACATCGTCGCCGCATATCGAAAGAAGATGAGCGAAAAGAGACCGACCGTACATGTGGTTTGACCAGGGATGAATGAATCATCGAAACGATCTTTATTTACCTAGTGATACCCTTAGAAATGAAGCTTTGCAGCTGTTTGTGATATTAGAAGATACCCGTGCTTGTACATGATGATACAATAGGCATGATCACAAGATGTAAGCATAACTGTGACGGAAAACGACGCCGTTACCGTCAAGTTGACAGTAACGGTATATATGGCACGTCCGCGACAATAAATCAATAGCTCATATACTGTTTTATTGCGATTGCTGTCACAATTGGATACAGAATATTTCTTCATTCATTCCTGACAGTCCTGAACGGAGACTCACACTGTGCTCGGGCCTTTTTGGGGGGGGAATCCCCCACTACCCCACCACCAACCTGGTCAAGTTAAGCTTTCTTTCCTGCTCATTCCGCCCTTCTGTGCACCGACATCACCGAAGCACCACCATTCGAGCCTGAACAGTGACAATCTGAAAATCATCTTTTTTTATCCATCCATCCCCATGCGTTCCAAACCCTCATCATCAATATGGCTGCAGGGCTCGATGAGTTGATCGAGTCGCTACTGACCGAGATCGCTTTCTCTGGCGTTCGGGGTGAGTTCTCTTAGACAAATTTCTCAAAGCTCCCCAGTGGTTCGCGCCATATGATTGGCTATCATCGAATCATCCAATACCGAGATTTGTGCTTCAGGATAACGCAGCTAACAAAATACCAGGCTGTTCAGTACCTAATTTGCTTACTTCAATTGACGCGTTTTATAAATCGTCACGCGTCGGAGATCAGTATGAGGACACTCGTCTCACTCAAGCAACCACGGCTTATGATGGCGTCGAGTCTCGACAAGCTGGCGAGAAGTATGACCTTGCAGTTGCATCCAAGGTATGGAAATGGTTGGCCGACAGGTCAGACGTGTCAATCGGTGTCGATAGAGTGTGCAACCACTTGTCCCTAGAAGACGTATTGGTCTTGCCTGAGGAGCAGGAAGAATCTTCCTCGTCTGGAGCAGGTGCGAACACTCGAGTCCCCCCCGGGTCTAGGCTATATCCGCGCACGTCCAAAGAAGAGGCTCCAAAAGTGCGACCAAGACTATTCGTGTCTGAAGAGCGCCAATGGAGGACAGTTACTGGTCACGGGCCGGACCTTAAGCGAGTACCGCTCTTCGAATGGCGCGCGCTTGTCGATATCGCTTCTGTCAAAGAAAAAGGTATTCTTCAAGGCGATCTCGTTCGGCTCACAGGCCAAGACAAGCGGTCGCTCCCGACCCGGACGGATGCGTTGGCAAGGAAAGGCTACATTATCAAACAGCCCATAGTGCTCCGCGGCGGCAAATCCAGCAAGCTCTGGCTCGCCCAATTCTCAGAATATGCGAAGGAGCACGAAGAGCGGGAAGGCCTGGATTACGATAAGCTTGACCTCTCCAAATCAGCTCTCACGAGTGATCTGCATCCCGTTCCCTTCTGTGATAAGTGGAACGGGGAGACAATCGATTACCTTGCTCTCGCCCAGGCCTTCGTAGCCATTGTGAAGGCATGGGTTCTGATCCGCTACTGCGATGCTCGCGCAAAGTTGGGCGTCGAGGAACGTGTGCGGCAAATGCGGGCTCTAGCAAAGACGTGCCGGTGGCTCACGAATATCGGCGCCTTGTCTTTTGTTGGTGCGAAATTTGCTGGGAGTAACAGGCTTTTCAAGGACTGCGTCAAATTCATCCGCGATCCGTCCCCTGCGGAATGGTCTCACTTTCGAGCCACCCCCAAGACTCGAATGGTTGTTCCATCCGGTCGTATTGGGAAGCGCGGGGAGGCGTCTCGTGCTGTCCACGCATCTCAAGCAGGCGGGTCTCGAAGTAAGTCTACCGCGAAGAAGCCGCAAGGTACCAAGTCTCGAAGCGACCCTACATCGTATGCCAGTATCATTCCCTCGCCATGGAAGCCGCAGAAGCCTGTACCCAATACCGCTTTTGAAATCATCAAGAGGGCGGGTTCCCAAGGGACCTCCAACGCGAACATATGTCGACAAACCTTGGGATATAATTATCGTAGGCTTACAGCGGCCATGACGGGGTCCATTTCCATGCCGACCAATTCTCAGCCCCTGCACTTGCAACACCTCAGCTCGACCTCGCAGCTAAGTCGTATTGGGAAAACTATGACATATACATTCTACGCCAATAGCGAGATTGCGGGGAATAGGCCCAGCCACCAACAACAAATAATGCAAATCTCCAGCGCTGATACAGCAGCGCTAGTTTCAGCAAACGAAGCAAACGATACAACCACAGGCCAGAATGATGAACTATTTCCACCACTTGACTCGGATCGGTTCACAACCGACCCAGCTTCGTCTCTCACGGAGCTAGCCCGGGCCAAGCTACCAACGCGGGTTTCCTCAAAGAAGACAAAGCGTAAGCGGTCAGTAGATGAGGAGCCGGACGATCACCCCCCAGTCAAACTGCCTAGACGTCTAGGGCGTCGACCTAAAAAAAGAATACTCGATGATGAGGAGCATCCATATTCCGAAATCGGTGATGTATCCCTTCCTGCACAAGAACACATCACGGCCGATGGGCGGCCGCCACAGCCAGGAGCGTCTCAACTAACGCCCAGACTCCCTGGCGTTTATCGTGGTGTCCCAAACTCATTAGATACAGCCATCCCAAAAAAGGGCAGACGACGGAAGTCGTTAGTTCTCATATTCAGATCTGATAGGCTCAAAGACCCGTCTTTCCTGGGGATCATCTCGGCCACGACTGGGGTGAATGGCGCGGATACCTCAAGCTGTGAGGTCTCCACAGCCAGGCGGCCGTCAACTCCCCTTCTTCAAAACGCACACCCCATAGATAATATCCCAAATGTCACAGCAGCATCGCCACGAGTTGTCGGCGACGGCTTACGCATACGATCCAAAAGACCAAAATCTGGCAACAACGGGTCGTTTCGGTGCGAAAAATGTGGAAACAACTGGAAAAATTCGAATGGCTTGGAATACCATCTTACCAAATCTAGGACTGCTTGTAATCCAGATTTTGTCCCACCTTCTTCAGAACTTATTAATCGCCGAAAACGCAAATCCGTTCAGCCTCAGGTATTAGAGCGCTCATCCGTCCCGCGCCCGACAACCGATGAGAACAAGTCGTCTCGGCCTCCACAGACTCTGAATAAACATGTGGAATCTCAGATCCAGATCCAAAGAGGGTCGCCCCTTCGATCATCTTCTGCACGCGGTTTCTCTTGTTCAGCAGTCGCTTCGCTGAGTAAAGACATAGATTCTGGATCGCGCATTACAGACACGCCTCAGTCCCGAACTCTCCCCGGCAGCATCGTATTGACGGATCTACAGGTATATGATGCAACGAATCATCGGGCGCTCCGACGTCAGCGAAAGTCGGGCATCAGTAGAGAGGTATCCGCCCACGACGACACCGATTCCGTGCCAGGTACTCAGTTATCCTCGACTAACCATCTATCATTTAATACCGAGTTCATTCCCCACAGTCAACTCCGCAATACTGTTCACATTGATGATGAGGGTGAACAAGGCGATGCTCTTGACCAATTGCCCACTGCGGGCGCAGACCAGATGGAATCTCCTGGCAGGGATTCAGCCTTTCCCACAGCGATTGATAGCTCCGTCGTTGGACACGCAAAGGTATCCGATGATAGCTTGCCCATCGCAATATCTGCAGACCAGCCTGTTGTACGTAAACCACTCCCAGGTTTCCCTCTCAACAAGCCCGGAGGTGCTGGTCTTTCGATCCCGAGTGGAAACACGGTCAACAAATTCGGCGATCCTGCACTACCAGAACCATACCCAGATAGAGTCCTAGATCATCAGCCTATCCATAAATCACTCGCCTTTTTCGCAAAGCCGTCGAGACCGAAAGCGTCGTTTGGTGCTCGCCGAAGGGATCGCACCATACAGATTATAGAGTATCTCCTGGAACACAATGAGGGCGTTTTTCCGGGGCTTCGGTCTTTGTTTATGGCGGTCATCTCTGTGTGGGTCAAGGAATTCACCGATCTCGCGCCTCCTGACCGAAGAATTTGCCAAAACGTGGTTAACCAAATGGAAAGAGATGGTTTACTAAAACAAATGCATTTTTTCTTTTTCGATGATCAGGCCAAGATGCAGGAATGCGTCGTGTTGGCGAAGGCTGATACGAAGAGTGGATCAGCCGTGGACTTGACTGACGACCCTCGTGTCATAGCTGTGAAGGGGAAAATAAGGGAGATGTTTCCCGAAGCTTATGTCCCGGACGCCTTTTCACTCTCACCAGGCGAGGCCAAGCTCTTTGACGAACTCGCATCTCAAGGAAAAGAGCACAATCAGACGCGAAGCCTAAGAGTACCCAGAGATCTGAAAAGGGTCCAGGATATCGAAGTTCTTAAGTATGACGACTCCGTCATGGGTGATATCTCAATTCATAAGACCAACTCGAAGCGACAAGCAGACGAGGTGCCAATCGAAACACAAATCCCTTCAAAAAAGGCCCGCATTGATGTTGAGCAGCCGGATCCGCTAGAGAGAGCCCGAAAGCCGCGCAGGCGGCCTGACAAACATGAGATGTGGGATAGTGGCAAATTGGCGGTCTATATCTGGAGTCAGAGACAAAAGCCTGGCTCCATGTGGGATCAACAGCATTCATGTCTTCAAGATCCTATGACTGGAACTTGGTCCTGGACGCCAGACAACGATTCGTCCCAACCGGGCAGTATAACTACGATTCTGTCTTCTGTCAAAAGTGCTAGGCATATTGATGCATCTTTGAGACGAAGGGGCCGCAGAACAGGGGCAAGTATCAACATTCACTCCCGGATCAACAAGGAGTATCGACATGGCAATCAGAACAATCGAGAAGCGCCAACTGTCGCAGATGATGTTTCAATGGTTCACGAAGATGATTACGACAATTTGATTGATCCCGCTCTCAAAGAATACACTTCTGTTTCATTCGCAGCCGACAGTCGGCCACCCGACGAGGACACCGACATATATGGCGATAGCAGCGAAATATCTGACAATGACGAAAAAGCTCGTTCCGATACGTCTGGCGTAAGATTACCAGCAACAAGAATACACCACGATGATAAAGGGGAATCATGGCGAAGCACCCGAGACCCTCCATGTGGGACGCAGAACGGAATAAATTCTACCATTGTTATGGCAACACCAAGCACTCGCCAGCTTACGAAGGATGACCTACCACGCGATTTCCATGATATCCTTAACCTCACACACCGTTTCTATCCATTAAAGAAGTGGGCTGATGTGGCGTATGGAAATTTTTTACGAAATCTCAAGACAATTAGAAGATGGGAGCAATCAGCCAACGGATCTCGCGTTGTTACGCATGGAATGGCGGCACCAGACCCCATCTACATATCTCTTACACTTGATAAGGCCAAAGCGAACCTAAGGCCCGTAAAATTAGAGTGGCTCGCTTCTCATCAACTCACCGCAAACAATATACCCGATGAAGTCAAGAACGTATCCTCGGCCGATGAAGATTATGGATTGTCTTACCTCACTAGTAAGAGTCAGACGACTAAAGATAAGCGCCGCGGCAGGAAATCAGGAAACAAGACAATACGACGCCGGGCCACCAACAATGATCATTCGAGGCCGAAAGAAGTCTCTGAGAGGTTCTTTGGCCAGGCTAACCAATCCGCTGCGCCTGAGTCTCTAGTATTGCATGCACAGCCCGAAGGATTTATTGAATACAAGACCCGAGACCTCACTATCATACCTAAACAGCCCAGAGGTCGTTTCAATAAACCTACAGCACATGATGATAAACTGGGCTCAAAAAGAGAAGATGAACTCCTCGCTGCTTGTGTTGTCTTCAGAACACTTCTTGGCGGCCTTGATAGAAACCTGGACCTAGGTTTGCTACTTAAGCATTTTCCGGGAATGTCGCTGTCTGCCATCAGGAAGTTCTGGCCCAGAATCAGTCGGGAGCGGAAATCTTACGTCCAGGCGTTGACAGCAAAGTTCCAGTCAGCCTTCTTAATAGCTTACGAGAGTGGCAAGCTGCCACCACTTGATTACGATAATATCGAAAACTACGACTGGCCAAGGCTGATCTTGTGGACAACTCAATTGGAAACGCACGAAGAGGTAGACCTACCAGAATCGCGACATGCACTATATCAGGAACATTTGATCGAAGATGTTGCCAGTGAGGCTGCTGATTGGAGAGAAACTTGGTTTGCTACTACTTCAACGTACAACCGAATCGAAGCAGTCGCCAGTGAGACAATGTCTATCCCTGTACCGCCCATGGATCGACAGGATAGAATGGTACTAGAACGTGCTCGAACGTGGGTTCGCTCAATCTGTTGTACTTCATTAAAGGGGGTGAATGTCAAAGATAAGCTCGTTCCTAAGCTCCTTGAGCTAGGCAGCGGAGATGCGGTTGAAACGAATCAGATACTCGAGAAGGCAGTCGCGGAGCTTAACAGAGAAAAGGTTATCACAAGAACGAAAGGGAAAGATCTAGGAGGCAACTTCAGGATACATGGCATGTTCTCCAAACAACTTGAGAAAATGGCTGCCACGCCAAAGTTCAAGCAGGCCATTGCTTTCAAAACCCAGCTCGACGAGGTCTTCCGCCAAAGCGATGAATACACCATGCCATATGCTTCCGACGACGGGTCAATTATGGCGGTGCTAAACCTGCAGGCTCATGGTCGAACACGGGTCGATGCAGTTGATATGCCTAACATCCCATTTGGCTTCGAGCCCGGTAACTATGAGGGCAGAACCTTCCCTAAGAGTTATTATCACTTCAAAGTTCGTCTTGTGCGAACCGAGACGTACTTATTCAATGAAGATATGGCGCTCCTCAAGCAGGCTCAAGGTATGGAGCCCCCGACCCAGGGACCTCAAGGGAAAATCCCTATCTGGGTCGACTTTTTCGGGGAAGTGAATGCTACCCGCTGGGCCGACTATGTCAGCATGGTCGTTTTTACACTCGCAATCAAGGGTCCAATAACGCCTAAGATGTGTGTCACTCTACTAAAACCTATGATCGAAGAATTCGAGGTTCAGCTCATTGTAGACTGGCTTGACAGCCTTGGTCTTATACATCAAGCTGTGGAGGGCTGTGGCGTAACGGCAGCGGAGTGGTGGTGGCTTGTTGCTGGACATATCGTCCAGGCGAGTGATAATAACATGGGGAAAGACAATGTACCCTTAGTCGTTACCTGATTGATTATATATCTTTTCTTCGATATAGCATGGCGGCGGCGTTGACAGGGGAGCCAGGTTTCGGCAAAGAGTTGCTCATAAAAGTGCACAGTAAAAGGATTTGAATGTAAGGTTATTGGGTAATGATGTATAGCGTAAACCATCCGTAAGTGGCCACATATCTGACATTGGTGCCCGGCCTGGTGACTCAGTGATTGAAATCCACTTAGTTCTATATGCCTTTCACATGAGAGCTGTCTTGCTATGTCTAGGGAGTCTCTTTGTCTATGAGTCTTTACTTTGCCTCAATGAAAACTTCATAGCCCTTCGAGTCGACTTGATATTCTGTTAGTATGTAGCTTGTAAACAAGTTACCTAGGTATTTATGGGATGTTGGATGTAAGAGCTCCTAGGTAGATTGAGAATGTCTTGATCAAAGGCAAGGCTATTAAATTCATCGTAAAGCTAAGTGTGAGTAAATTAAGTCAAATGAACATCTTAAGGTTCCCTGCTCTTAACCCCGTCTGAGATAAACCCCCTATATTCATACTCATTTTACACGGAGAGTTGATCCGCCATTACTGTTAGTGCCGCCAGTATTACTTTATTACCTTTTTCTGGTTGCCCGAGCCTTTACCCTTGCTCCCACGCTTTTTGACCACGTTCTTATGGGCAGGTTTCCTCTTAAGCCAAGGGCGATAGGCACTACTTTCGTAGGATTGACTGTTGTCTTCATTGTCTTTGGACTCGGGCTCGGCAGGGCGTTGGGGGGTTCTTTCTCGGGGGAGTATTGGCCTCAGCGGTTTTGCTATGGGAACAGGAACGTCTGGATGTTGTGAGAGAGTGCTGGATGAGCCGTCTCCCTGATAGTAGTTCGGGTTTTGAATATACCCCCCTGTGGAGTATGATTGTGTCCCAAAAGAAGAGGATGGATCAATTGGCATACTGCACTCTTGCCCCTGCTGCTGATTCGGTGTATACTCAGCTAGAGGGTTGGACATTGTCTCAGAGGGATAGAGTATATCGGGCAATGCAACGTGTCCTTGCGCGAATGCCTGATTTTGTGTAAAGCCTCCCATAGGGTCAGATGAAGTAAACGACATATCATAGCCCTGTGCCCATATTTGACCCGGTATATTGTATCCTCCAGGGAGATTGGATAGTGTCCCCTGAGAATATGTTGGATCAAATCCTGCCTCGTATCCCTGCCCATACGCCTGGTACTGCGTGTCGCCCAATTCCGTATTCGCTACTCCTGGTACGCCAAACGATTGCAAGGGATAGGGCAACGCCCGTGGAACCTCGCTCTGCTGTGCAGTTAGAATCGGTATCGAGGCTTCGACCTGGCAGGTTCTCGTTAGACGTATATGTAAGTCGTAGTATGAGTTTTCTCTTATATGTTACGTACTTGTGGGGGTTGCGGAGCTCCCTCGGAGCATGAGTGACAGACCTCGCATTCTGGATCGAAAGAGTCGAAGAACCATTTGCAGGCAGAACATTGTTTTTCTATATTGTAGCCTCCTCGCTTTCTGGGCCACCTTCTCTCCATGCTATATTGGTAATCGTTTTCTGGGACGGTGCTTGTAGATGATCCTGCCATCTTGCAATTCCCAGTTAATCGAGTAAATCCGATGTAATTGTAGTTGTTGCTGTTAGACTCGTACGGGAACTGGACAACTTAGAAACTAAAATGATGATGGTTCGGGTTTCTGAAGTATATCTAAGCGCCAGAACTCAGGAGTAGGTGAATAAGAATTACCGACACAGATTACTTTCCGGAAACTACACCGTTATATACTTATTACTACTTGACCATGTGCAGCAAAGTGAATGGGATTCGACAGGGAGCTCTAAACCGGCCTCTGTGCTCGAAATTTCTTCAGTCTCGGTGAATAGGTTCGTATGACAGGCTTTCGTGTAAGTATCATGAGCAAGAACAACCACGTGGTGCCTATGGTCAGGCTGAATCCCGGTGATCGTGCACAGAAATGCTTTGTTTGCTTTAAGGAGTGTAGCACGAAGAAACCTACCGGAACCTATGACAAACTTCGTACTTCGCCGGCAATTGCAATTGTGCTTTGTCTCCCAGTTATACATTCTTCACATGCCAGAGGCGGAGGATTGTGACGACGATCGGGATCCGCCGAAAACTTCTTCGGTCATTATCAGAGGCACTTGTTGCTTGTAAGGGTTAGGTAATGCACAGAGTAACGTTGTCTAACGTGGTGCCCATTCATCAGATTTCAGGCTGCCATCGCAGTTATTTTGTCGAAAAGATGGTTTCACGTTATCTATTTGTGCTCATTGTGACTCATGATTCTATCATGTTCTCGGTTAAGCAATCATAAGTTGTTGTAAAGAAGCAATTAAAGCAAGGGTAGTAAAGATCAGCATGGGCCATTCAAAAGCGCGCCACATGTGAAGAGACCTCAAAAAGGGATGGTTTCGGGAAGTCTAACAGAAAAACCAAAATTAGCGGGAAATATAAGAGCACTGGGACTTATATGAAAAGATCAATTCTTAGTACTATACGCCCCTTGTTTGACTTTATCTCGGCCAATAAAATTGACAACCTGATGCTACAAGTCCGTCCAAACAGTATCGTGAGTGACGCAAGGGGTGGCCCTGCCTATTCGTCGTTACGTTTCGAGGATATCCCTTGTGCCGACAAATTGTTATCCAAACAAGGGAAAAGTCCTCGAGTTGGCAAATTAAAACCCTATTGTGTGGATCTTTACGGCCACAACTTCTACATATCCATAAACGAACACAATATCAAACTTGAAAGGCCGAGACTGTGAAACAGAGACACCCAAGAGTCTGACTGCGATTGAATATTGTTAGGGATAAATCAAAGCGACTAGAATAGCAAATCTCTCCGTGCCCAATGGCGAGCCATGATCGCTGAGAAGAAATGACAAGATGTCTGGTGAGACAAGGATTTACAGAAATCTTATTCAACGAGGGGCCACGTGGGAGGTAGCAAACGTTTCCCCAAGTCCCGAGTTAGAAATGAAAAAGATTCGTCACAAACGTCCAGATTACAAGATCGATGATGCCCACGATTAATGAGTCCCTACAGGAAAGTAAACCTATGTCTTTAATGACAAAACGCCGTGCTCCATGCATTCCCATATCCTCATCTGTGTCATAACATATACATCAAGACCCATACGATCCGTTGTTTACCGTAGTATAATCTTGAGAATAATAGCCACCAGCATCATCACTAATGACATGATGGCGTAGTCCAACCATGGCGGCACACCGCCGTTTGGATCGATGTGTATTGGTTGCTGAGCCCTAGCAGCAGCAGCCGGCCCCATCGAATCCGGCAATGGTATCCTCGTCGTCGGTGTCGGTAAGACTTGCGCGGGCGGCGCCAGTGGAGGTGCGGCAGCGATAGGCGCATGCTGTATCCGCTCTGGGACAGTCTGTACGAAGCCTTCAGCCAGCTCCGCGCTCTCGGCGTCTTCTTTGACGCCCTCCTGTGTGCTGCTGGCCTTTGTCTTCTCCATTTCGTCACGGAACACCATTCTTAGCTCGGTGGGAACCTCAACTTCTTTCGCCTCGGAGGATTCGCCGGCCTCGCGACATCGCTCTTCGCATTCGGCAATGATCTCCTCGTTGGTTCGTGCGCACACACCACAGCGCCAGGAGCGACTCGACGCCGCAAGCCGTGCTCGTACCGCGTCGCTAGTGTCGAGACCGCCGATCTGTCCGCTCGCGCCGGTTTCCATAAAGGTGCGCAGGGCCACGAGCGCGGTGCGAACGCCCCATGCCGGCTGCCATGTCTCCTCGTGATGGCCGGATATACTGAGGCAGATCTCGCGGTTGGGCTCGAAGCGGCCGCTGGGTGTTGTGAAGCGAAAAGACGGCGGACTCAATGGATATGCAGGCGGGAGGACGATGCGTCCGTGGTAGATGCCTTCGGCGAAGGCGGATTTGGGAGGGCCTCGCAAGGTGAAGTGCCACTCGAAGAGGTCCGAGTCCAGCGGCGCCGCAGTATACTCGGGAGACGGCGAGTTGGAGAGTTCAGCTGCTTCGCGCACTACGGACGGCGGTTAGCTTGAGAATCTATGTAAGAGGATCGAGACAATAGAAAGACATACGTATGCGCTTGATAGTAGGCGACTTGGTGTTGAACTTGGGAGTGGCCATCGTGTATCGCTCGCAACGACTTCGAGTCTTGTGAGAGAGCCCCTCGTATTTCGTGTTTACTTATCAAGCAGAAGGGAAACTTGGGACGGGGCGAGTACTCTAAGTTAAAATTATACCGGTATGTGATATGATCATAGGAGAATACTATCCGGGTCAGTAGAAATATGTTGTTGCGATGCGATGGAATACTAGTGAAACTTCACATGTGTCATTGGTGATGCCACATAGGTCTAAGAGGTAAGCTAAGTACTGGACCTAACCTAATAACTAGTGTAGTATGTAATCCGCAGTGGAGGTTCTAACCTAATTGGTCGCCACAGCAAATCGGGCTTAGCGCACTCGCCGCTTTTGCATTCAATCTAATCTGCCTAATAAAAGAAGCTATTCACACAAGATCTATATAGGTTTATCCAATCGTATCGTCTCCTCTAAGGTGGTAAGTAAGCTGGCCATTCTAAGGTAGACTTATCATTTTAGTATATTAAGTTTAAGTATGCATCAAAAAACAATTTATAGGAAGATTTTAATATTTCAGGATTTCAACCTAGATATACCATTAGAAACAGATAGGATACGATTAACGGTGTATGCGTTTTCTACCCTGCTGGTTTCCAGAGTACCTACGTTGTTGCCGTTGAGCGGAATTGTACCGTAGAACGAAGAACCTAAGAGTAGGTCCGTCGATACCAGATGTTAATAAGGCCTACATACGAAGTAGCACTATCCACCAAATGGCAACGAGGGGGAAGGAGCTCTGGCCACTTCTTCCTTTTTGATTGTTTTTTTGTCTAGTACGGAGTAAAGACTAGGTAGTCAATTAAATCACGCTGCTTCTTCCAGTCAGTAACAGGCTCTTTCCATGCAGATAGCGTGACGGGCGCTAAGCCCTACCATCTAGTCACATGTCCCTGCTAAACAACGTAGGTGTCAGTAACCCCATCTTTCTTTCACAAGGCACGTAGATATGCCTTGCTTCTCAGGCTCGTTCCGAAAAGGCATTGGCGGACTCCATAGGGGACCGGTCTCCTTTACTGATACAGGCTTAAATCAGTACGGATTGGGACCCCGTACCGTTTAATTGCTTACAGACATAGCCGGTCTTGTTCCCATCCCTTACGAAGTGAGTAATCCAGCCATGCCCTGAATTCAGAGACTGCCTTACTACCTATACGCACCCTACCGCTGCCTGGAGTCTGCGTCGTGAGCTTCCAGTTATTGGCGGGAACGGCCGAGCAAGGGGGTTTCATTCTACCCCTTCCATCCCTCTTTCGCATACGTTATTGGTCAACTGTGCTATAGGACCACGCAGGTACCGGCATATCTGGAACAACTTCAGCGTCGATGTCTGCGTTGTCTATGCAAGCCGCGGTTTTTGACCAGTGAAGTCTTCAATATCATCCAGGACCCACTGGATAGGGGCAGCGAAGGTAACATCTGTTCCTCTGGGTATGTTGACAGTCTCGGAGGCAGGTGTCTCGTCTGCATCTTGTGGCGCAACGCCCTCGTTGCTAGCAGTGACGATCGCAACTACGTGGCCCAAGCTGTTGAATACCGCGGAGCCCGAGTCTCCATTTTGCGAGAAATACGAGGCCCCTTCTTCGGGGATGATGAGCATTTCCCAGGAGTACTCAGCCGGGCCGTCTTTGCACGGGCGACGGACAACAGCTTCGATACCGCTTATCATTCCGCAGGTCAGTCCTGTTTTTTGTCCCATCTTGAAAACTTCCATTGGCTCGACTACGATTTGGGGTGTCAACGTGAGTTCTGGATCAATATCAGCGGGCTCTACTGATGATGGCCCGCGGAAAATTGTGTTGGCTGGAGGTAGGGTGAACTTTCGAACATCGAGCTCTACGAGTGCCCAGTCTCTGAGATATCCAGGTTGTCGAGCGGAGATGGAGCAACCTGGGTAATACGCCAGGTGGCCGATTTGCCGATCCTTCCTGTCCTCGATATCCTTGAGGACTTGTGCAATCGAGGTATGGTAATCTACCGATGCTTGGAGCTTTTGCAGTCGCAGGCGGTCTTTCTCGGTAGGCGGCGAGATATTCTTTGGATTGTGGTATTGATACCAATTATCCCATTTTTCAATTGGGCCTTGTTGCCAACTCAAGTCCGTTTTTATAGAGCTTAAGCGATAATCCAGTTTGGATTGGAGTTCACCAAGATGACCCTGGCTACCTGATATATGGTATTGACGATCATCCGCTGACAGCTTGTACGACTCATGTTTCGCACGCCTACCACAGACAACATGACGGCAAGTAAGACCGTACACAGT
This sequence comes from Xylaria flabelliformis, assembly GCA_007182795.1. Classification (NCBI taxonomy): domain Eukaryota; kingdom Fungi; phylum Ascomycota; class Sordariomycetes; order Xylariales; family Xylariaceae; genus Xylaria; species Xylaria flabelliformis. The sequence continues at coordinate 150,845 of VFLP01000066.1, read as the reverse complement.
TGACTCGTCGGCTCCTAGCTTAATATGCAAGCCTACTGTTCCCTCGCCTGGTCTGTCTTCCAGGTAAGCAATAGAATACCCTGGATGCGACAATAGCGGCAGTATGGTTTTTGTCGTCCAAGGGTACTCAGGGCTTAAAAGTGCTTCGAGCTGTGTAGAAACGGCGTGCTGTGTGTACTGGCCTTCCATGATCTCGACCTCGACATCAAAAATCATAAATTTCCGCATAATATTACGGCAGCTTAGGGCAATTTTAATGCCGTCCTCCCATTCAAGGCTGGCCGGCCTTACCGCAACCAGCAATATCGTAGCTGCACTCTTCTGGAGACGTCGATCGTCCCTAAGACATGTACGTATAGGGAAGAAGTATGCCCATTCGCAGTGACCTAGGGCTTCGATGATGCTCATCGACAGATCTTTACACCATTTGCCGATGATTCCTTCTTCCAAGGCCATGTAGCATTTTTTGTGCTGAACCAGCGTCTGGTTCCATCCATATGCGTAGAATGTCTTCGTCCAGCGGTCATGGCCCGTTCTGGCCACCAGTCTCGGACTACCACTAAACCCATGAAAGTAGTCTTTCGTCTCTTCGGGGTCGGGCTTGTAGGGGTCGGTATCTATGTCAAGGTGGAGGTTATCGGTCACCTTCGGCTCGAGATCCTCTCTTGAACTGTCGTAGGACATCTTGATCCTTTTTGCGAATCTCTTCTGAGTCGGGCTCGTGGGTTCTCGGAAACGTTTCTGTGAACGATTTTTAATAGTGTATGCACTTGAAGAATTCATGGTGAGTGAATAAAAATTTACACAGTTATTTCGGAGATTTTTATATTCAATCTGATAATTCAGCAGACCATGATGTTGACAGGTTGTTCATGGATGACCCCCAACCAATGCCACGTATGCTCTTAACATTCAGCAAAAATAAGGTTTATCGAAGTGTTATCGTCTTGGAAGGCCAAACCGCGCAAAGTTCTGTGTTTAATGCCACATGGAAGGGACACCAAGGTTTGATTCACTTACGTCACGCAACTTCGTACTAGAATAGTCTACAAGATGCTCAAAACCGTGTATGGAAAGGTGGCTTTGCGTAGCCAGTACATGTATCCAATACCAGTGTCGATGTGAAAACCTCAAACGCCTGCTATTCAGAGTTGCGCACAGCAAATGAGCACCGAGTTATATGGTCTTCTCGGGAATCATATCGAGTGGACTCCGGCCCCCACCAGCGCGATTCAATTTCAGCTTCCTGGCTCATCTTCCTCCGTTAGCTGTCCATGCATCTACCCCTGACAAGCCTGACAGTTGCATTTCGTCCCTGAGCAGAGTTTCACGAGATTGCAGCACAACAATCCGCGGCAGCCTTGGTCCAGATTGAATATATGCTATAATTAGCCGCACAACTCCTCAGAAAACATCCAATATTGTAGCTATAAATTTCTCGTCCAGGATACTTGGGGAGTGGTCACAAACAATATAGTCGGACGGAGCTGCTGCTTGTAAGACCTCCACGTCGCTGTCGTAATGGATCTCGACCGTGCTCAATAAAATGGTCGCATCAGCTGGGTCATGCAGGCCCATCGTCCTTATTTTTCGGTTTTATAGTACCGTAGGGCCCAGCATTGGTAGTGATATCTAGTACGAATGTCGGACCGTTGTTCACAAATGTCGATCATGGAGGACAATTCTTGCTCGTTCGAACCTGATAAGCTGCTCCCAGCTCAGGCATGGAACATGTAATCTGTCATTGTTAGGCACACATTGACCTTTGCCCAGCGCGAATTCCAACTCCTGCTTCTTTTGGAGAAGGCAAACGAAGTATAGATGGAATACATGAAAAGAAATAATAAAAGGACAGAGAATAGGGATTCACAATGTTGGGAGAAGAAACATATATTAAGGACTTATGATCATGGAACCAGCCACAAAGAAATGGAATCTAGGAAAAGGGACAGGAATAGGGGCAAGGGGGGTGTGAAGTAAAAAGCGCTTAAAGCAGCAACCAAGACAAGGATACAAATACAACATTAATGTTTACTAGAAGAAGTAATATGTTGAAATTTATGGTTTTTGCTTAGTTATACTTCCTTCGCTGAAAACGAAGGCAATTGTTGTTGGAGTGCCGTAATTTAATACCGTAACATAGGCAAGGCAGTGTAAAAATAGCATTATTACCAGCAATCAGCAATTGATCTCAACAGTTGCTAGCTACCAGGTTACGGTTATACAAGCTTAATGTACACAACGGAGTGCTTGAAACTCGCAATTCCCAGTTTACATTTACCAGGAAATCGTGACTGTTCCAAGGTGTAATAAAACCGTCCTGTGTATCCTCATCTTCTGAATAATAGCAAGGTTGGGGAGATGTTTGGCTATCGACCATCTGGCACTCTAATCGTCTGCGTTCATATCCTCTTACTTCCGCTTCTTCTACCAAGTCATTCTTTACAGAAGCGTCTTTAGACTGCTTGCTTTTTCCGCGTGTAGATAACGTGCTTGTGCTGAGTGAGACAACGTTTTCTATTTGCGGCTCTTTGGCTGCCATGTTTTCAATGCAACATATCTCGTAATGATGCTGAAGGGCATTAATATCGGTTTGTGGGTGTATGAGTACTTTGTTGCCGTGATATTGAATAAGCATATCGAATGGGACAAATGTACGAACCTGAAACGTTATAGGATGAATAAAAAAAAGTTGTGCATTAGAAAGTTCGTGAAGGGATTTGCCCAAAAGAATGCCGTTGTTAGGGCTCCACTACAACTCTTAGAGTCAGTTATTGCCATTTAGAGCATGATCTGTGATGGTTTCGAAAGGTTCTAGGACATATTGCGCTCTAAACATCGCTTAAACAAGAAGAAAAGGGTTCCGGGATTTGCTTACGGTTTTTTCCCACGCTGTTAGAAGCCCGCGCGGACTTGTATCAATAGTGGTAATAGGTATCATGCTTACAGGGGTAGAGGTGGTAAGGTACCTATTGTACCTATCTCAAACAGCCTCAGTTGCACCGCCTCGTCTATCCTGTTTCCGCACCGCCAAATACCATTTTGCGAGCCATATCTCTTAGGTAACCAAAGCAATATATATTCTGACAAGACTCGGTGCCTAGAGGGTTGGTACCTACCTCCCTGGGTAGGTAGGTAGGTAGGTATGTACCTAGTAGATTAGACTCTTTGTTGGTGGGAACGCAAAGCAATCTCAACACCTTCGTGGACACTATCTGGCTATACATAGGGGGTCTGTTCTGCGCTTGTGTCCTATGACATATTCTAAGGAAAATGCTAAAAACAATAGAAGATAATTTTCTTCTGTGCACCGCTCACTTGTTAACAAACCTCTGTAAAAGAGGTTGGGTTTCAGAAAGATGCGTGGTGTACGAATGGACCTATTGCTGCCAGCACTTAATCCAAGTCGTGTTCGGTGATGAGGTACCTCAAGCAAGACCGTGTCACTTTCAAGTTGTAACGCTTGTTGTTTGCACTCACAAGGAAGGCAGGCGCTCTGTTGCTCATGCCGCTCTTGCCTTAGGTACACACTGTACCAAGTTTGCAACACCCTCCTTCCCTGGTCTACCGTTCGAATTCCCCCGCGCCGGTCTTCTTTTCTTGAGATGTTCGGATACATGACACTTCGTAACTTCCAGCTCTCTCCGGTGGCTAAAGCACAAGTCAACCAAATGCCCTTTATCCCCATGATATATGCCTTGACATCTCTAGCACCTAGTACCACATCACCCAGGTTTTTTTCGACTTTGTATTTATCCTTGATGCATCGTCTCTCTCATTTTTACTGGTGCGTATGAAGTCCTGACAACTGCCCCCAATGCTTGTCATCCGAGAAAGCATGTATCAGTACTCATTGACATCCACTCGTATCCAGCTATCAAGCGATATCTTTGTGGCATCCAGGCAGGCAATTCGCATAACTTGAATCAAAGCTGGACAGGACGGTCACTAGTCGGTGACGTATCATGGATACCGATTTATCGAGCACGGGGAGCAATGACTCTTATATAAAAGAGTCTCTCCAGCTGCTCCTCTGCGCCAAATGCAATGTGAAATACCCTAATATCCACGATCTGCTTACACACCAGGCATCTGAAATGCATTTCGCTTGCGATCAGTGCAAGTCGTGTTTCGGGACCAAACATGGCCTTCAAGATCACAAGCGAAAGGTATGTGCCGCGTTCCCGTCACCCGGCCGCAACTAATTCCCGAGATTCTGCAGAGTCATCGCCCCGATCTAGACCTCAAATGCTTCGGCTGTCATTCCCACTTTGATCGCGCTGGCAGATTTTGGCAACACCTTGAAAATGGCGAATGTAAAGTCATCTTTCCCAGCGACATCGTCAGACTACGACAAAAGAATCTCGAGTTCGCTGAGCAGCTTGAGCTACGGAAACTTACTATGGAAGACAGTAAGTGATGCCAAGAGTTCCATCCCTTCTAACTCCTCTCTTCGCTGGTAGGAGAGGCGTGTTGTTCAAACTGGTTCTTTCGCTGAGGGTTCTGCGTCGCTTAAACTAAATTTCCATCATATGCTGACTTAAATGTTGAAGTCATGCAGTGTGAAGAAAGCCATATCAGAGGAGATGATACTTGGGCCTCGTACTCCGAGGGAGAAACGGCGCATGCTGAATCAGTGGTGACTCCGGATTTTCCTTCTCGACCAGCCCCTATTGCAATAGCCAACGCTCATCCGTTACATTATCGGAGCGAGGATTTCCCGGCACTACCCATCAAGCCAAAAGCCTCAACAACCCCTGGCTTCTATGGAGAGCAGAAAGGGAACGTTTGGTTAAATCGCGGAGCAGCCGTTCCTCGGACCAACAACACCCCGACATCCTACAACTCTGTTCCTCCCCCTGCGTCTTATGACATTCTCCCGGTCAATGTTCGCGATAATAGCATTCCAAAACCGACCCCCAGCAGTAATATTCGAGTAGTTCAGGCCCCCGCGAATTCGACAGAGGAAGGATTTTACGGTATTACTTCCAGTGGGCGAATCATCGATCCGGTTGACCCTAATTACAATCCAGCCGTATTTTACAACAGCGTTCTCGAAAAGTTCGTATGTCCATACAAGAGCTGTAGGTAAGTCGCTTCGGTCTCAATTTGATATTTATAAGTATTCGATATTGATTGACCGTCTCAGTAAAAAGCACAACACTGCATTTGCCTTAACTAGACATCTCGAGTCTCCCGTCCACGGTGGAGGTTGTCTTCCTTGTATCCGTTGCAAAAAGAAATTTACAACTGTTGCAACTCTAATTACCCATATGGAGACAGCAAAAAATTGTCCGATTCGTGAAACTGAGGGTTTCCAAAGAGCGCTGGGCCAGATTACCGGCGGCATCATGGACTTTCATACACGCTCAGGCATGTTTGTCATCGATAAGCGCTCGGTACGGAAACTTTTCGATCTTCGGTCTCAACCATTCATGAGACTAGAGGAGAACAACATGAAGTAACCTGATGCGTATCTTCCAAAATAATGGGAGCATTGGGAGGATGTTGATCATCCTTGGTAGTTGGCTCACGCGACTGACATCATTTTGATTATGCTATACATCTCGCTAATTCTTATTGATATTGAGAAGCAGCCTTGCAGAAAGTGCTGAAGGAGGTATTTTCATGTACACGACCGGCTCGAGAATAGGAACAGAAGTCATGTCATACAGATACTGCGTCAAACAACGACATCGAATTAACGGAACAAGGCAACTAGCATAGATACTTGTATTCTATGGGTCGGTGTAAAGCCGCTTGGTACGTAGATGAGTGATGATTATCGGCTTGCTATCTTACAAGTTGATCTCGCAATATCCTCCCAAAATAACTTCACTAAATAGTTAGGATACCGATCAATGAGAGATGAATCCTATTTAGCTAGACCATGGTCGTGCCGTCGTGATCGGTGACAGGCGTGTGGGATCACGTGCCTGGCAGCGCTCTATGAGATCAAGAAAAGGGGGGACGACCTGCTACGAGGAAAGAAGGGCATCGTCTTCGCCAGCGCGGGACGGCATTCCTGGGGCGACATTGTCCGAGGTGTCGCGTAGGCGTACTACGAGGCTGGGACCGTACCAGATATCAAAGTTGATAGCCTGGAGCTGTCGGGTAGCGAGGGTTTCGCGACGATGTTGATGCCATGCTGGAGGACAGACAGGAGAAGAGCAATATTCTGTAAGAGATTTCTGCTTGTACACTTACTGAAGGTCAATAAGTTGATTTTATGATCGATTGTGTGTTGTCTTTTCTGGAATGGCTTCTATTTGATCTCTGACTGTGTCATCACGTCGATTACCTGCGCTTGTGGCCATAATGACTGAATCTTGTCATTGATTGCTTTCTTAAGCCAATTACAGTAGGTGTTTGAAAGCCGACGAACGTATTTATGAGGTAGGTGTCCCGAGATGATCCCGAGTTTAATGGAAGCTTCGACGAGCAGGGCACGATCGAGCCACAGGCAGAGCTTGCTGCTGCTCCACATTTGATTAGTGAGGTAGGTACCTACCTGTTCTGGGTCCCGTTAGTTATTGCGTGGGCGCAATTGCATTAGGTAAGTACGGGCTACCTAAGTACCTAAGTATTAGCTGGATACAACCTTATACAGAATGTCCGACGATGTCAGACGGGATAAGGGGCAACTTTGATTTTTGCAACTTCTAATCGTCCGTCCCGACAACACACTCATTTGCGTTTTGACCACCAATTCCATCGTCGCAACCGCATATGCTCATGCTAATAATCATGCTCATGATGTAACGTTCTCTGGCTCAAACACAATCGGATACGCCCCCCTTCTCATTCGTTCGTCCGTTGCCTGAATCTCGAACCAGCGCGCTCTTTCTGCCTCATGCTCACACCCACGCTCACGCTCACGTCCACGCCCACGTCCACGTCCACGCCCATGTGCCCAATCTCCCATGGATAGAGCTTTGTCGCCCTCGTTACCCGCATCCAACATGTCTCGACGGTGGGCGCGCCGGGTCGAGCGCTATTGCTGTGGTTGTCTCACGTACTTTCCGCTCGTCTTCGTTTATGGGCTCACCACCTGGGCCGTGTGGGTTGTCGTCAATATCGGTTCTTTTCCCGCTTCAGAGCAGGGGAGGACCGCTTGGACCGGTAAGCATAGCACTTCTTCCCGGGTCATCCGCCCACTCACACACTTCTCTCTACTGGCTTGCATTCCGAGGGGCAGACATAGACGCGCCACTGACCGGCGACAGGAACGGGCTCATCCATAGGCGGCGTCGTCCTCTACGCGATGCTCAACTGGTGCTACACCACGGCCGTCTTCACTGACCCCGGCAGCACCACCAACAGCATGGGCTACTCGACCCTGCCAACTGTCGCCACGCCGAGCGCGTCCTCCTTCACCGTCAAGTCGAATGGTGAGCTCCGGTTCTGCAAGAAATGCCAGGCACGCAAGCCCGACCGCGCCCACCATTGCTCGACCTGCCAGCGCTGCGTGCTGAAGATGGATCACCACTGCCCATGGCTGGCCACCTGCGTCGGGCTCCGAAACCACAAGGCCTTCTTGCTGTTCTTGATCTACACCACCATCTTTTGTCTTTACTGTTTTGCCGTATCCGGGACATGGGTCTACGACGAGCTGTTGACACAGACGCAGTACACGAACACGGCCATGCCTGTCAACTTCATTCTACTTGCTGTCATCTCGGGAATTATTGGCCTCGTTTTAGGCGCCTTCACCGGTTGGCATATCATGTTAGCCACCCGGGGCCAGACCACAATCGAATGCCTTGAAAAGACGCGATACCTCAGCCCGCTACGAAAGAGTCTACAGCACCAATTTGTGGCCCAGCACAACGGCGAAGGTATACCGTTGCCCAAATACGGGCAGCAACTCCTGGACATGCACGCAAACGCGTTACCGGGCATCACCCGCCCGGAAGAAGGCGAAGTGACTCTATCCAGAGACGACAGAATGCCTCCCCATGCCTCATACGAGGAGATGGAACGACACCGTGCCCGCAAGCGGTACGAAGAGTACATGGACGAGCAAGATTCGGAGAAGCTTCCAAACGCTTTCGATCTGGGAGCGAAGAAGAATTTGTTGCATTTATTTGGTCCCGTGCCTTTGCTTTGGGCCTTTCCTATCATGAACACGATGTGGGACGGTTGGATGTGGGAGCCGAGTCCCAAGTGGCTAGCGGCCCGGGAACGAATTGCAAACGAGCGTCAGGCTCAACAACAACGAGAACGCGCTGCTGGGTGGGGGGTGCCCGACACACCCGTGGCCCCCTCTTATCTGGATCAACCCCAGGGGGCCGGTAGACACTATCTAACGTCACCAATATCATCCAACGGTCGGCGGACCCCCTCCAAGGCAGACCGCATTCTCGGTCGAGACCCCAATCTATATGCCGACGAGCCAACGAGCTCTGTATCAATGAAGCCACTGGATCGAAACGGCCGTGCTCTCAGAAGCGACCTGGATATGATCAGTGATGACGAGGAAGGAGTTAAAGCGGATGCGGAGCACAGGGCCATGGATGTCGTGACGAACGGAGCCTGGGCGCGAAACGGTGCCAGTGGCTTGTTACGAAAACCAAGTAGAAATATCAACAAAACTCCGCCGAAATATGTTCCTCAAGAGGACGATGGGGTAGACTAAGGACTGGGACTATTGCTTCTCTTTAGAATGGAGGGTTACGTACATACAGGAATCGGATGTGTTTATAGGGATTACCACCGCGTTCATTACTTGACAAACGAAACTGCATGGCAACGGCGTTAGTGAGGACACTTTGGACTTTACCATAGCACTCCATAGAAATTCAATCATCAATCTTAATGAATGCATTGGTGGATTCGTTATGGCGCGCTCTGCTATCTTCTCCTCGTACTGTCTCAACGATATGCATTTGTGTGGGCTGCATGTACCGGCCCCTGTTCACGAAGACTATCTGGCCACCAGTACTGATCGCCTGATGAGTAGATTGTCTTATGGCGGCCAGTTGGCTTGAGCTGTTATGTCGCTCATCTCATCCTGCTAGACATGCGGTCATTGTTTTCGACGAATAAAAAAAGACGCCGTTGCCGCCACAGTGGCAATAATGGTATACATCTACGGTACTTATGTTGTTATGACCTTTTGTTCTGCAGAAAATGCCTAAGCTGGTTACTCTCGTCGTTCGGTGCCGGATCGCGGAGAAGGGGGTATCTCGAAGTTCATATGCGGACCCGGAGCCCGAATGGTGCTGTTTTTAAGGTTCCTCGTCTGCCTAGGTATATTACGCATCCATGAAAGATAGTCACAATGCCATCTCAATGGTCTACTCATCCATATTAGTTAGATTTCAGCGACATGAGCTGAACTTTCTCATTTATCGTAGGAGTGAGTCTTTTTAGTACATGTTTTTCTGCCCCTTTTTGAAATAATGAACCCCGGGCTCTATGAGAAACGCTGTTTACGATGCGCCAGTTGTCTCGGGACGTCGGATCCCAGGTCTCCTATTGCCTGATAACGCTCTTCGTCATCTTTCTGGTACATGATGCAGGGCTATTTTCTAAAAAAGAGATAGACTGATCATTCGTACGTTTCTCTTACTTTCCTTATTCTCCTACTTGATTCATCACATCAAGCAGCGGATGTCCGACATAACATCGGACATCTCCATACCCTGCATCATGCCTTGAACTTGAGGATGTCACGTAGTTATATCTTGCTCTCGGTGTGAAGCTAATGATGCATGCGGGACGGCCCAGCACCGACGGCGAGCCTCGGCCGGAGTATAGATATCCAGTTCATCATGATTAGCTAGGCCGTCGTTAGCTCTGTCTCACAATAACGTCTCCTTCTAGATTCGAGGCGCTAGGTCTGTTGTGTATCCCTTCATTACCACCTGCCTGTAGACAATACCTATTCAGGATCTCGATCTCGGAAAGTATTACCAACTACAAGACCACGAGTAGCGGTTATAGACTCACTCCCCCTCCTCACCCATTTCTCTTCTTTCCTCTCTCGACGTCTGGCCCTCGTGTCCTCGATACGAAGCCCCATTCACCGCTTGTTCTCGCAATTGAAGACCGTATGTGATTGCCCAGCCTAGGGGACGAGGCGGCCAAGTCCCACAGCATTATGTGCATGCTGCAGTGCAATATGTCGGTCACTTAGTGACACCCATCATAGAGCACCACATGAGGCTATTTACGCCCTGCATGGGTAGGTGATGAGGATTCCAAATTCATACCCCTGACATCAATAGTGCGCGTGGTAATATTGGCTACAGGATGGTAAACCCAAGTATAAGTGTCAATAACATTCCTCAAAGAAGACCAAAGTCCGAATAGTCACTTCAGCGTTGGCGTCAGCCTGGCTCGACCTTGACGTTCTCCATAGTGCCAAGGTAGTAAGTGGCTGCGAGCGCTTCATGTTCATCTCAGACATCTTTATTTACCAGCCCCTTGCCCCTAACCTTTGTCATGGTGTTCGAATAGAGAATGAGCAACTTGAAAAAGAGCCGACATAACTCAGCGCCTACCCCCATGTTCTGGCGCAGGGACAAGGAATAACGCCGGAAGTCGAGCCCAAGTATCGCTAACTTCCCAAATACTTCACTTCGTATCGCATTGCCGGTCAGCCATCAAGTATGACCAACAACCGGTCTGGGATTCCTCTCACTGGCGCCCGCCTCAATCCAGATGTATAAGGCAACCACCCGTATGCAAGATATGCGGGCAGGTGACGAGAGCAGGCACCGCGCTCGTTTTGACAGTGCAGACAGGTATTGACTGAGTGGCGGATTGCAGGATCAGTGGTATCACGGGTGGTTGCATCGTGCCACTTCGATTGCGTGATATTTTCCGTTTCGTTGCAGTCGATGAATTATTCGGTGTCCGCAGATCAAGCATGGTGCGCATTCGAATCTATGTACCAGTACGCCCATAGAACTATTACCCTCTAGGTGCTTTTCGATCGTGTTATCGGCATGGAGATATTCACAGTCCTTATAATTGATCTGTTAGATGATCGTCTAGTTCTTATTTCGACAGACAGGGCTTGTCGTTCATTGTAGTATAATAGAGTCAGGGGGAAACGAAGTCACTACCAGCGCACCCCTATACATGTTTCTGTGAAATCAGGGCTCCTCGAGTGACACAGTATGATTCAGGAGAATCACAAGGATGTTGACTGGTAGACTCGTCCTAATGGGATTCGTTTCACCGCAGCGTGGACTTGTGAGACAGCATGAGAGACATGACGGGGCGTGATGACACCCGGACGCTATTAAGGGTCTGGTACATGAGACAACGAGGCGGCGGTTTTGTTATCGATGATTCGGCCCGTACGTGACTGGTGGAAAATTAGAGAACGCGATAACAGCATGTTCTATTCCACGACCTTGTAGATTGGTATCATGTCACAATGGCATAGAAACATCGGTAGGTCTCAGAGAGGAATGGCAGTGCTACGAAGGCAAATACAGTATCGAATACATGCAATAAAGTCGGATGCAGCGCGCGATGCCTAGCAATCGTCGAGACAAATGTAGATTAAGCTACGTGATCAATACTAAGATAACATTGTCTAACGATAGAACCGCCCTCCCTCTTTCAATGCGCTTCACACAAGCTTTGTCGATCTGTTATACAAAGACAGGGAGGTATATGGATTAATACGTCGTCGAAATTCGGTTACTGGATAGGCGCAATACGCTTGAGTAGACCAATTCTCGCGTATGCGGCATCTGATCCTCGTGGCTGGCGGAGGTCTCGTTCTCTCGTGAGCAGCACTCCCCTTGAAGCTATTGAGCTCATCTTCTTCATTTAGTAGGCCGGCCGCTGGCTCCTCAATGCCAAGAGGCGGGTATAGATGGCATAGATGGCATCAAAAGTTTGGGGGTGTATATAGACAAAAAAGGTAACTCTTGTCATACGGCAGTGGCAATGGCCGTTTGCTTTTTGTCTGTCCCAACCGGCCTAATTAAGGCCGGAACTGATGTGAAGCAGGTAAGACGAAGAGTGGGATGCCGCTAGTGATGTGGTGATTGATATTCGGGCCGTATGCTATTCGTGGTCAAGGCATTGAGAGAACTAAATCTTATTTTATTTTATATCCGTCTGTTTATTTATTCAATTCTTTATCTCCTTGACTCCCCTTGGCGTCTGTCCCCCAAAGTTTCCTGCGGGCGCCGGGGTTGTGGTAAGTTGCAGACTTCGATAGTTTTCGCTCATTGCGACCTACCGCTTTCGAACATCGGCTTACCATTTTGTTCGCTTCACTATTAACAACGTCAAAGCAGGCGCTGGCAGAAGAAATGGGGCTGCTGATATCATCAATTCCCGTAAATACGAAACCTCATGACTATAGTAAACCATACATTACTGCAGATTATCTCGATTTGCAGCTAACATCTTTATATAGCGTACCTAATATCGACATCACCTACGCCAAGCCAAGTGCCGTACTGGGAGTCAGCCGACTGCGATAGCCGAGAGCGCGCGATCTGACTACAGGACTACAGCATGGCGTGCCAGATATAGACATGACTGCAGTTCAGAAATGGGTCCAAGACGGGTTCTTTTTGGCCACATTGTGCGGTGATTTTGGAATATCTCGAATCAGAGCTTACCAACCTTGGATGCACGCACACACATCTTCATACATACAATATAACCATTTCGGATACCCAGGAACCCCAATGCGGTATTGTGGCTGCGCACGCTGAGTCAGACTGCTCAGAGGCGGCTCTGCGCGTTGGCTATATTTTAAGCGAATGGAGGATATACTCCCGCTCGGATAAGCGGACGGATAGAGGAGAATCACATGCCCGATCCGGTTCGAAAGGCAAGGCCCTAGGTTCGCGGTACTCTTCCCTCTCGATTTTGGCAAGAGAATGCAGTGGGTATACCTAGGTCGTCCCGCAACTGGGACTCTGATCTAATGACGGCTCTCGGGTAGATCGAAGGTCGACATATAGTAATACCGAGTGCATGGGTCGCTGGGATATCATTTGTAGGGCTGAGAGTATATAACCTAATCGATTCTGCAGGTGGCCATTTTCGGCCTGCCGAAGCCCGTTCTGGCATGAGCAAGTCCACGTGAGGCGAGCTCGACGCTATATTGAGGACGGCGTTGTATTGCGAAACGAATGGGGGTGTGGGTTGTCGATACCTCTACCCACTGACCGCCCAGCCACACCATATAGCGAGCGCATCAGGTACACAAGTCGTTCCAAGTATCCCAGGCTCATGCACATCAACGAGTCTTGTTTTTGAAGTACCTCTACGGAGCAGATACCTTGAATTGTAGATAGTGCCCGTCCCGACAATTTCGCACGCTTTTAGTCCCCGAACAATGAGGGTAATCTGCTGCGATTAGTAAGTAGAAACATACTATATATATAATATGATCTGTCGTCTGTCATGGAATGAATAAGGCACGGATCATCCCAAATCAGACGATCGTCGTTCAAGCATAGCTCGTATGACGCTTCGCCACTATCGAAAGGAGAAATTTGGCTCTGCCATCTATTTGGCATGGTGGTTTGGCGTGGTGGTTTGGCCATGTGTATTGACGAGCATGCGGCCTCTTGAGATGTGAATATCACTATACTTTGACGATGCGATAGAAGATTTGGGATTCAAAATCCATGCAGACAAGGTTCACCCGGGGCCCCGGTGACTCCTTTCAGAAGTGGTGAGGGTGACTCGTCAGGTAGCACCAATAGTACATCTGCAACTCCGCATGGAGCCAAAAAGTGAGGCTGTCTGCGGTGAGGATTGGTGCAATTCACCGAGCGACCTCCTACCAGACCTTGCCCCTTATAGCGGTGAGTCTAAAAAAATAAAATAAAAAGAAAGGATGGATGCATCGATCATTGGGGGGTTGATTGGCCGCAAAAGATGCCGCAGGCATGGCAGAGACGCCGCAATCCAACGTCAATGACGGCAGATGTCGAATGTTAAAGCAGCAAGCCCCAAAACCGTGGCACTGTAGGTACCGTATGGATGGAAATAAGTACTATACGCAATCGTCCATATTATAAACATGCTTTCGGAGCAGCGCCACACATTTTACCAACTTCGGCTCGGTTCGTTTCACCCCGAATATCAAGCCGAGCTGAACGCTGTTACCTCATAGCAGCAGCAAGCTTCGACGAACAGCGACATTACCGGTACCGAATATGCATGGGGTTTTAGAAGGAGACATAGGCTTGCTACTTTATGAGTCAGCCTTTAGTGGTATTGCGTCTGATGATTGCTTGTAGTTATCATGATCATGACTTGAGAGGCTAGAGGGTTCGCTTTGTACGCGTGTCGCCTGACGAAGACGATGCCTATTCAGCTTGGATGCGCATGCCAGGCCAGGTACCCCAGACGGACGCCAAAAAATAGGTATTGTTATGTTGCCCCTGGGAGTATATGCTGCGGCGTCGGTTAGTCTCAGCACACTCTCTGACGACGTGGGTGATGCGACGCCACGGGCACGGCGGCGTCGCGGTGCATACTGCATTGCAGCTCGCTCGTGCTGCTGCTGCGTCTGCTGCTGCTTCTGCTGCATGCGTTTCTTGCCAATTGCTGCCAATTGCTGGCCGTTGTGAGTCGTACATCCATCCCACGGCAGCTGAGGATGCCACAATGCGAGTCATGGCGGTCCATCACGGACGCCTTTTCTGGTACTTTCTGCAGGACCTGAGCGGCTGTGGAACGTGGAGACTTGCTTGCCCTTCCTTGCAGATCATGCAGGCCGTCGTTCGTTACTGGACTGAAGCTTCGGCCGATCTACGTTGGTACTCTGTGGGGTAGCATGCTGCGAGGCCATCCTCTCACAAGGCAACCTTGGCTCAAGCAAGTATTGATTGATTGTGACAGAATTGAAAGATAAGGGCCTCCGACTGCCTTTCGGCTTCATCTCTTCTTTGGTAGCACCTACAGTCGGTCTTGACATACGAGGAAGCCGTAGCGAATGAGACTAGCGAGACACGAATTTGTTGCCCGCGCAAGCATGCAATGGACAGTGGGATGGAACGTTGACTACGTGGAGGAGGCATCATCACCAGGGGTAGCTAAGCTAGCGCATGATCAATGTGCTCTGCTCTACTCCGGTATAGCGACAATGCCCCTTTGATTGACAGCCTCGCCGGTCATCGTGGCCACCAATTGTGGCTGGCTGGGATCAATGATGATGATTGATAATAGTGATAATGATGATGAGCCTGGCCATTTTCTCGCCATCTTGAATACAAGAACAAGGTTTGGATGGCTCGCGTTTGTCTACGGTTCGGCGCGGTCACACTAATAGGACCGCCCGCTAGAGCTGCAACAATAAGTCCCCCATCATCAGTGCAGCCAACGACGTTTCCCAGAACCAGCCCGACGGATCCGATGGCTGGGCTGAGACCCATATATATTTTTTTTCCTTGCTCGCCTGCTTGGAGATCTACTGGGATGCGAGCCGAAAATAGCGAAAGGGTGGGTGGGATGTCTTGCAATGAAAAGAGCCCTTGACGATTTTATTTTCCCGACACCCCCCTGGAAATCTTCTAGAAGCCTGTCAAGTCTGCGTTCGTGAATGATCAGCGCCCCCCCTTTTCCCTTGGTCCTTGTCGACTTGGGTTCTTTGTTCTTCCTAGACTGGGTGTGTAATTAGGTATCTCTAGGAGAGAAAGAGAGAGATTGACTGACTGTACCAGGGCGATAATGCATGGTCGCTAAGCGTCTCTGGCTAGGTTTCCTCAGCGCTTCATCATCGCAGTAACTTTGCATTCGCGAACTTTTGCATCAAGGGGACCGACGATCTCTGCATTCGGCCCAATCGTATATCACCGAGCCTTGGCTGCGCTGTTGGTATGGGGCTTAGTGGTGATGCGGGGTGCGATGCAACGACGACATGCGGAAAAGAGATACGAGGTTGTCGTTGTGTAGTAGACGTGCTAGAGCTGCCTTAGGGCGAGCGGCATTGTGGAGGTTTGACAACTCATCGCGTGGGAACTCTCCTCATGTGATCTGCGAGCTCCTGCAAGAACCAAACCACACCACATGAAGTGGAGTTCGGCCTGTCGTATTGATAGGCGGCCGTATGGATAGCTTCATCTTGACATCTATCGGTAGTTTCAAAATAGCCACTCAATCCATGTTTTTATTTTTCGAGGGGTACCTCACAAATGAAGCTTGGCTCTATCTTGATGATGCTGATAAGATGCCCGTGTCTTTCTCTTAACCTCTCTTACGTGTTCTCTACAGTGGAGACGGCATTTCATTTGCAGCAAGGTTTTATCAGCCAGGAATTGAGGGCGGGGCGTGGCCTTTGATCAAGAATCTGTCCCAGGTAGGCGCCGTCACCATCGTCATTGTATGTGGTATATAGTAGAATCCACGAGGGACAATGGAGGGTCTCCCTCCCCCTGCACCGAACGTCCCCCTATCTTCGCGCTAGAACGGTTCCGTAGATTAGCTCGGTAGTCTTACAAGTAGTTGGAAGTTTACCTGCAACTAACTAACTCACCTAATCTTGCCAATGTCGTACGCAGACCCAGGGTCTCGGAAAATGGTTGATGGCATCTTCTCCACAAATACTCCGTCACGAATGTAATACGGGACGCAAACTACGTGATCGGATATGGACGGCCAGAATAGGGTTGATTCATTCATCTTTTTCCAAGAGCACCGGGCGAGCGGGATCGACTGTGACTATCTATCGTACGGCCCAATCCATCGATGTTGTTTATGGTGAACCGATTTACACCTGGCGGAGCCAGCGAAGGATTTGCTCGTTGCTCTCGATAACCTATAGGTAGTTAGGGAGGAAAGCCGTTGGAGTCGAATTATTGCAAGTGTAATTGCCAACGTCGGTCAGTTACAGTATTCGGAAGGTCAACGAATTGCTTGATCACCCATACCGCCGGGATATGGAATACCTCTTCTTCTTTTTCTAGCTGTGAGGGTAGCTGTCTGTTGCGAAAAGTAGTGATACCGAACCGGGTACTGCTTCTACTGCGATCTGGAGGAGCCGAATCCACATGTAAATTGCCCCGACGTGGGAGCAGCTAGGTTAACCTCGGGACCGTATTATGATAAGACCTTACCGAAGCATGCTGGCTCGAGACATCCAAATGATGCAGTACTTGCCCCGAACACACAGGTTTCCTTTCGTATGCGATTTGCATGTAGGGGGACAACATTCATCTGGCGTGCTATTGCAAAATAAGCTGCGAGTCGCCCATAGTAGCAGCAGGGGTGTGCCTATCGAGCGCTAGGCATTTCTCGTTTGGCCCTGTCTGACTGCGTGTAAGCTACCAGTATTGTACGGCTTCTTGACAACGACTGACATCGGGCTCGTAACGATTTTGAGTTTATTTCTCACGAGGCCACATCAAGTGGGAATCGTTGTTAGCGTGTTTTTCCCCCCCTCTGTTTTCCGCACCATAATCACAGAGTACGTGCACCTACTAGGCAGGTAGTAAGTAGTATCGTATGTCCCAGATGTTGTCCTTGGATAAAAGGAACTAAGGTAATGCTGGAGCCGAGGGACTTTTTCGCGTTGGCTTCGAAGGCGTCGACAGGTGGTTTTGAGCTCTCTCATTGGCCAATCCAGCATAAATGGTCCGCTTGTGGTAATATTTCATGTTGGCTGCATCAATCTCCAAGTACCTTTCCCCACTAAATACCTGCTACGAATGGTCGTAAAGTAATCATGTAATAATGGTGGAATACTTAGGTGACCCCGTCGGCGAGCTTGGTGGAAGCAGGTAGTGGAAAGAAGCGGGAACCGCTTCCCGCCAATTGCTTCCAGAGTAGAGAAAAGGAGGTAAGCGACAAGGTCGAAAATAAGGAGAGAGGGACAGAGATAAAAGACCTTTGTTCTTCCATGTCTACCTTTGATTTTATCATTCTGGGTAAATATTCATACATCTCTCCACTGCATGGATAGGAGGAGGAGGAGGAGGAGCAGCAGCAGCAGCAGCAGCAGCAGTAGTAGTGTGTACTGCGTAACAACCGTTGTTTCGGGCAATGGGGTAGCGAACTGGTTGCTGGAAAGGTAGTCAGTCTTGTTCCGATAAATGAAGCGGCCTATTCCTTTGGACCGTTTTCGCCTTGTTGAGAATGAGGTTTCTGGTTCGGAAGAAGTCATGACGATCGATACCACAATTTGGCGATGCTGCAGCTGGTTGACACATGGGGGCCGCTGATCGTGAGGCTTGTTAGCCAGTCAGCTAGCTACTTAATACCGAAGTGGTGCATCCATTAGAATGGGCAATCCTAAACTCCCGAGTTCTCATCTCCTTTTTTTATTCCTTTTTCATGAGCTTCGTTCTACCAGTGACTACTAAATCTAGAACAAGTGCACAAGTATATACGCGACGCGCTCCCCTCAAACTTTGAATTATGTACGGTACGCGTACATGGATGATATCCTGTCGATGCTTCCCGTCCTGGTAGTGCAACCCTGCGACAGGACTCGTAGTACATTAATACAAATACAAATTGTCTGCGTGCAGCCGCAGAAGCGGTTTGTATGCGCACACGGACGCTCCCGTCTCAAGCGCTTGTTGTTCATAAGAGAGCGATATGTTCAGCGGATATCAAAATAGCTCATTACAACGCTGTGGAGGCGAGACAAGGTTGCGATGTATCATGGTGGTGTGGTATGCTGCCTCGCGGAAGCCATCCGACATGAACCCCATCCTCTACGCCGTCACACCGCGCGCTCATGATGAATCAGCATTCTTATACTGCCATAATGGATAGACATTGCTACAGAGAAAAGATAGCACCATATTTAGAGCCGGATAGAGTGACCGCAAGAGGGATTCTAGCATGCGGTTGCCCTCGTATAATGTGGCCTGCATCCTGCGTATCCCGAATGTCATCCTGACAAAGAGAGATGTGCGCTTGCATTCGACGTGTTCGGGATCTATTTCCGCACCAACCTAGGAAAGGGAAGCAGACAACAGCAGGCCGCAGACCTAGTAGCTTTAGTAGCTTTAGGATGCCTTGCATTTCTTTCGAGCCGCAATAAGCGAGGATGCGGTGCGACGATGTTTAAAGAAACGAGGAGGAAAACCAAAAAAAACGTGGTTGATCGACAACATTGAAAGAAACGGGGGGCCAAGCAAAGAAAATTCGAACAGAATCCACCCCCTTCAAGAAGGTAGCCTTAATTCATGGATTTACGACGAAGTATACCTCGAGCCCATTACTACATAGACTATTAGTAGCAGCGCTTGCATCAACGTCGCCAGGAACATCTTCGTTGGCGAATTCGATTCGAACTGTAAAACGACAATATAAGGTTTGGACCCAGCGAGACCGATATGCCGGGCGGAGCAAGGGTTTCGCGGGGTGATCAGTCTCGAGCGCAGGCTGCAGTATCATTTTCGGTTAGTTACTAGTCAGATCGCTAAGGTATAAGAAGGTCACCTTAGCCGGCGTGTAACTGGAGAGAGGAAGCATAATAGATTAGTCCTCGTGACGTTCTTGATCCACACGGAGCGTATGTAGCGGAGCAAGCTTTCAAATCAGTGACCTCAGTCCCCTTGATAACGGCGCAAGCCAAGTATGATGCAGGCCATCATCAATGGCTCTGATCAAGGGGGGGTGATGGGGAGGCAAATCATGAACAAGAATCCTTTGATTGTTCGAAAAAAAAACAGCAAGTTCGGGGTAGACAGTACTGTATACGACGTCCAGAGGGAATGAAGACGACGAGATAGCTCGTTTCTACTATACGGTTCAAAAAGAAGGGCGCAACTAAGTAGCTGTCTAGTCCTCTCTCGAAAGAGGAAATGGCGAGTTGGTAGAGACTAGTCTAGGTAGTATTCCGCGGGACAGGAAAACGGTAGCGGGCCATATTTCCTCGTCCGCACTACGGGCCTTTCATACCTAGTGAGTGCAGTAGTAGAGCTGCGTTGTACGTATCTCATGTGTGGTGCACTGTTGAAATTCGCGTGTAGCCTTATTCGTTTCGCGTGTGCATTGATCCAAACAGATCCCCAAAGGCCTTTGCATGTCATGGTATAAAGTCCGCCAGCGGCATGGACTTGAGGGGAGAGGACAACAAAAAAAGTGGAAGAGAAGGTTGTCGGGGGTCCCAGTTTAAAAGACCAAAGTGCAACTCGACACAAGCTATTCCAATCGTAACCTGCGGAGAAGAGGCAAGGGAAATGAACAGATATCACAGCAACGTCGGGTCACGCTGTCCAGCGTCACATTGATGATTTGGAAGTTGAATGAGACCATGGCCGGTCTGACTGGCTTCAAAACAACCACCGTTGTCACCACCGAAACAGAGACCGAAGTGACGTTGTATCTATTTCTACGGTATACGACTTGATGCTCAACCATTGCGACCGCATGAGGACGAATGGAATTGGATATGCTGCTTGCTGGGTACTGGTCGCGACGACTTCAAGTTCATCATCATCAACGCCGCCTAATCTAAGGACTTTTAGGCAAGGCTATTCCGGCCTGAACTAGGACCTGTCTGAAGGCGGCTCAAATCTTGACCTGATTGGTATGGAATGGACGATGCGATTGTCGTGTCGTGTCTTTTTTTTTCTCTTTCTTTCTTTTTTTTTTTTTTTTTTGGGAGAAGGGGGGGAGACTTCATGGTACGTATATAATGATAAGCACGACATGTCGTCCGCCGTCACAAGTTGATGGAGCACCGCCTAGTCATGTGGGGAAATGGATAATGGGTGCAAGGACCGAACAAACGAGGGAACCCCTTTGACGTAATGGATGCTAACTAACAATTTGTATCGTTGTTTCGTAGCCTCGGGATAATCTCCGGGGGGACCACGTCCTATCTGAATATGAGAATGCCATATAATAATCCCGATAATACGCTTGTCACTTTACTATGTATCGAGTATTGCGCGAACCAGCGAACCAGCGAACCACCTACCTTACTCGGTAGAAGCGTGCTGGGTGAGCATATGTCGATGAACGGTTGAGATCCATCGTGCTTGAAGATAATCGTATGATAGTGACGACTTGCGCGACGCAGACTTTTGACCTCAGCTCCACATGAACCTGGCTTGGGGGGGAGGCGCCGTTTTCCAATCCACTTTGCCTATCTCTATATTTTGTTGCCTGTCTGTCTCATCCGGACGACGAAGGCGGCATTTGACGCTGTCTCTACGAATCTCCTCATTCCCTTTCTTTCCTTGCCAACGACGGCTACGGTCACTAGAGAAGTCAGGAGTGACGAGAAGTCGGTGAGGAAACGATATTCGCCAATGGCGTTGGAGGGGTCTTGTGTGTGGTTTCGTTTGACGACAATTTGTGAAATGAGTAAGAGACAGCGCACCCGTTGATCACCATGCTGTGCATGTGGACGATCTTGACAGCGACCCGACAGAGACCCAACAACTACCTAAGCATTCCGCCGCTTGCTCGGGATGACCAGGATGAAACAACGAGCCCATTAAGTCCTATAGGCCAATAGGTTATTGGTTGGCCATTCATTGGCCGTGTAACGGTTTGTTTCTGGTTGATCGAATTTGGCACCAAGCTCCACCCCGCGTTCAGTGCTGGCTGGCGGTGCGTTCACAGTAACGGCATATGTAGGTAGGTATGTATGTACATACTTAAGTAGGTTGGTTACCTGGGCCGTTGAATTGGCGTTGTTGGCGCTTCCCGGATCAATGCTGCCGCTTGCCAATGCCACTGCCACTGCGACAACGGGTAGACGAGTGCGATGACCGAGAACCCCGGAGGAGGGAGCAAGGAACTCGATCCTTGAACTTTGTCAAGCAAGTAGGTAATTGGTAACACGGGCGCCAAATCTGGGTGAGTTGGTGAATTGTAGCCGGGTCGGGCTGGGCTGTGGACTCGTGCAGCAGTGCACCTTGTCGCTAAACTCGCACGCTTGTCGTTTATCATCCGAGCCACATACCTACCTACATAGTATCTATGTACCTCTATTCGAATGGAGGGCCTGGTGCGTCAGAAGTTGATCATCAGATGAGCATCGGCTGCGAGTGGTCCTGATGCATGTTTTGCATCCATTTGGGTTGAGGCATGTTCCGCGTCTACCTGCCAACCAAACCAACCAAACCAAACCAACTCAGCCATGTTGTATACAATGGGATAGGGATACCTAGGTATTGGGTACCTATCCCACATTCCACATAGTTACCACATGTCCATAGGGAATTTCTCTTCTCTCACCTACCCCAAGACCAAGCATGCAATCTCCTTAGCTTCGGCCCTTTCCTTGTCCTTTGGTCCTTTGGCACCTTTTGGTAACTCAAGAGGTTTAGGTGTAGCATATCGAACGGCTGATAGGTCCGTGGTGGAAGACTTAACCGCGGGCCTGGGGTCGCCTGTCGATAGATTTATTGCCATGGGTCTCTCTACAAGCTTTAGAAGACCCTAGCTCTCCCCTCCTTCACCCCCAGCAACCCCCCTGCACTGCCCTATGGAAACCCCTGTTCTATTGTAAGTATAACGCAGCAAGCATATTGGCAATCGTTCTTGGGTGCTGGCCACGATCACAGTTTAGCTTGGGCTCCTTTGGTTACGTTTTTTTTTCTCTCTCCCCTTGTCTCCTCCACCTCTGTCCCGTCTCTTTTCACCTATCGCTCGCGTTGTCATCTTTCATATCGGAGTCCCAATGGCGTCATACCGTCATTCTTTCTCCGTAGGCCTTGGGCAAAGTAGCTATGCGAAACCCCAGCAACTAGGTAACAGGTAGACAGACATATGGCTCTAAAGAGCGAAGAGTTGCGCATGCTTTCGCAGCTCAAGAGCATGTACTACAAGCATGTACTATATGATGTAGAACGAGGAGAAGTTCGAACTGCTGCAACTCAACCGTGTATATCTGTGACTTAATATGGATCAGGCTAATAATGGGTGATGTTGTCATAGTAGGTTAATCGTGATCAAGCACGTGTTATGATGCATGCAAGTGAATGATAAGCATACTACCTAAGAGATTAGGATCTTTCGCCCTGGGAGGGGCGCGGAGGGGCCTACACAAAACCTCCTTTTTAGTCAAATCGGACTGCAAGCGGGCCAAGCAATTCGTACAAGGAGACCAGCAATTATTTTTCGGGATCCGGCATCTCGCATGCGCTAAGTTTCGTTACATCGACTTGAGTTGCTGAAATGAACCCAGTAAACAATTCATTTAAAAGAAGAAGAAGAAGAAGAATGATAATAATAATAATAACGTTGGAATAGCGGCTATATTTTTGGGTTTTATGCTTTCCTATACTCGTTTCCTTTTTTTAATATTTTCAGTTTTCTTCTCATCTTCTAGCATCGGGAGAAACCTACCCAGGTCCGTCCATATGCACACCTACGTAACCCGATGTTGAAGTACCAGCCAATAGCCGCGGGTTGCTGAATTGCAAGGCCAGTGTTACTGTAGCCTTAGCAGCCTATTGGCTGGGCTCGAGGTCCTCGTGGCCTGGGATTCAAGGTACCCGGTAGGTCAGTAAAATGTGCCCACAACGAATAGCCTGTGTTGTACTTGCCTCGTTGGGTGCTTTGCGGCTCCTAGAATTTCTCCATTCGAGTTTCATTTAGGAGAATTCAATTTGGGTACCTAACAAGGATACAATTTTGATCTTTTCCAAGCACAGCCCCTTAACGATTTTTTTTTTTTCGGTCTCTCATATGTTTCTTCTCTTATTTGCTTGTGTCGTCATGCGGTTGGACATCACCCCGGGGCCTTTATGATGTACTTGGGTTATCAAATTACTTCCTTCGTTCAACTCCCGGATCTACACTCCGGAGAATGCAAACAAGATTCATCATACACAGCCAGGCAGAGGGGTATAAAAACGCCTGAGGAATACCTAGGCATACTTTTCACCGGTTCTCGTGACACCGCCGGTTACGCCCACTTGAAGGCCAGCAAAGCAAGAGTCATTCATGGTAGACTCCACAGACTTGTCTTACAATTCTACTATCACGGACGACTTTTTAAAATTTTTATGTCTCCTGTCTTAGACCGAGTGATTGGTATACGCTAGTACCAACATTCTACCATGTTCTACAGGCTGTTTTTGCTGTAGTCGTCGATATGACGACGGAGACTGGGAATCGCAGGGGAGAACCTGCCAGATGCACGCATGGTTATGTATGTATACATATACACACTTCTAAGATTAATGTGCTGTCAAACATGAACTTAGAATTACGTGGAAATAGGAAGCTAGAAATAAGACAGGTGTTCGTTTTGGTAGTTTTGTTTTGTCGAACCAGGCTAGTAACTTTACCTGTCTTCGAACATTTCCTCGTCAAAGCGATCACGCAACGAGGGGCCCGGTTTTGGAAAGCCTACCTAGTTATAAACCCTTGACTTGCAAGGCTACGTAAGGTTGGAATGTTGTTTCCGATTGCGTAAAGCCATCAGTGCCCATTCAAGATTAGATGCCCAAGCAGGCTCCGCCATGTGCCCTATCGCCCTAAACTAGCAACTGCTGTAACCTACCTAAGGTACCTACCTTGCAGGTATGTAGGTAAACTAGTGACCTTATAAACCTGTCACTATACCATTTGGCTATAGAAGGTACTTTTACGGTGAAATACCTCCAGAGCAATGCAATGTTGCATACTCAAATTTTTTTTTAGCCTATGGTACTTCAAGTTTACTACGTTTCAAGTCCAGTCCTAGGTTTGGTAGGATCACGATACCTTTCACGGCTTGCCCGTCAATATCAATTCCTTGTGGCTATGATTGAACCGTTTGCACTCAATTGCGCTGTATGTAGTATACTGTCCGACTCCTAAGTATTGTGAAACCTAATCTCTCCCTTCATGTTGTACTGTACATATGTCCTCTGGCCCATTCCTTGCGCTGATTAGGTGAGAGAAGTTGGCGTAACCCGTTCATTTACAACATGATAATGCCCGACTTTGAGTTTTATACGTGTGTTATTCGTAGTAGATACCTATTTGTTGACTCCTTTATGAGCCAGCTATCCATGATGTATATAGGTACATTGCCTGCAAGTCCCTCTTGAGCTCCTGTGTGTTTTGATTAAACCTTTTCCTTCCTTTTATCTGTTGAATGATTTATTTGATTATTGATCTTGTCTCTTTCCAACACCCGCTTCCTTTTCTTTCAGGCCTCTGACAATCTTCTACCTATAAACCAGTAACTACTGGAGTAACAAGTAACATGTAGAGGTAATAAAAGACAAACTTCTTTGCTAAAAAGATTCGCGCTAGCCTAATAGCTCATGATTTCCGCCCCGGTCCTACCTGCCTGCCCGCCCGCCCGCGTGTCCCCAATTCACACCGCACTTCTCCAGGCGTCAGGTCAGGCCAAGCCAAGCCCAGCCAGCCAGTCATCGCATCGATCTTAAAATTTGGGGCCCGTGGATTTTTTTTTCTCCCTCCCTGCGACGCACCAATACTGGCCCTGTCGCGACTTACTAGAAAAGCCGCCCTGCGCACTCGCGAGATTTCTCTCTCTCAGCAGCACTCACAGCAGTACGACTCACTCATACTTTTTACGTTGCACAACAGGACACACAACAACTCGGCACGTAGTTACTTGATAGAGTCATTCAATTCTCAAGGGATTTTCAGTCAGCTAGACGGAGAGGAAACGGACGGACAGCTTGTGACGACAAACCATACATACATACCACTACTTACTTGCACACAACAATAATTTTATTCGCTGCCAACAGCCTCAAACAATTGCCCTGGTCCGACATTTTACTCGTACCCGCCACAAAGACGGAACAGACTGCTCTTCCCCCCGAGATTGCCGTTTCTTGGACCCAGAACCCTTTCTTCCTGTATTTGGAACGGATTGTTGATTGAGGACGAGCATATTATTTCTTGCTATCGTTGTCGTTGTTGACTGGCTGGCGCTTGTCGGTTTTATTTCCTTTCCGCTTCCTAGATTTTCCCCGATAGTTTAAATACTCTGAGGCTCTTCTCACGCGTACCATACCAAAGCAGCTACAGCAGCCCTTGCCCACGGGTCTGGGCGGTGCAAGCAAGCAAGCAAGTTTCCGGAGCATCAGATTGGGCACAACAACAAGTGAATACAGGGACGAGAGGAAAACATATTAGACAAGGTCTCGAGAGGTCACAAACCCTCAGGCCTTTTTTTTTCTTCTTTGGCCTCTCTCTCTCGCTCTCTTTGAGACATAGCTGTAGTTTTTGCGCATTGCAGGGGGAAGGGCAACGATTTCCCTATATCAGCTTCCTCTGGCTGGCTGGCTGGCTCGCGCGCACACACACAGAGACGACTGGGGATCCAAGGCTTGGAAGCGAATCCCCCAACTCTGCATGCCCAAACCAGCGACCTGCATGCTACCTGCCACCTCATCTCGAGCTATTGCAACATCGACCCATCGTCCGCCCTAGCCAGGTCCTGGTCCCCGTGCTTTCTGCACGCCAGACGCAAGCCCGCCTTCTCTCTCGCAAACCTCGTCCAGTGTACCTTGGGCGTACCTCTGTCAAAGGTCTGTACTGGGGACGGCCCTGTACATCGATCTCGGGACACACCCTTGCCGTTTTGCGGTCTACCATCAAAACCATCGTGGAATGCACCGAGATGGTTCTGCAGCCTTGAACCCGCTTCTTCG
The DNA here is from genome assembly GCA_007182795.1 of Xylaria flabelliformis. NCBI lineage: Eukaryota > Fungi > Ascomycota > Sordariomycetes > Xylariales > Xylariaceae > Xylaria > Xylaria flabelliformis. The sequence goes on along the minus strand of VFLP01000066.1, from coordinate 124,311 downwards.
TTATTAACAAAGCTTCCTCCTCCTCCCAGGTCCTGCGCTCACGTAAGGAACCGTTTGTCTCACCTCACCACACACTGTTCCTACATACATACCACTACTACCACCACCACCCTCATTTCTCTCCTTGCCTGCCCCCCCCCTCCCTAGGGGCGTGAATCGATCAAAATTTATTGTCCTGGGAAAAATGAAGCCAACATTACCAACCATCTCTTCATAATCAAGACCGCCTAACTTACCCTGACTCCTTCTCCAACACGCATGTGTCAGTCTCTCCGCCGCCGCCTGGCTACACCTATTTCCCGTTTTGGACACCATGCCTTCAACTAAGAATCCTACACGCCCCAGCCCAGAAACCCGGCCCTCGTCAAGCACACCCGTCATGGCGGGCCAGGGCACGGCGTTGCGAAGAACGCGTCCCAGCCAAGTCCAAACCACCCATCAGCCCGGCATACAAACTAGTAGTACATTACCCAACTCGGCTATAAGTGCGTCAACAGTAGCATCGAGTTCTCACGTCTCCCCCTTGCTGTCTCCCGAGACCTTTGCCTTGACTACAAGTAGCTCGGTTCAGCCTTCTCCAGACTCTTTCCGTACCCGGGATGTTGACATATTTCCCCTTCCTCCGCCGCTTCACTTAGGTGATCCCCTCCTTAGCCACAAGCCTAGCATCAGCTCCATTGGTGCCGGCATACTCAGCGGAAGTAATGGCACCATGCTTCCCGAGGTCATGAGCACAAGTTCCGCGCCCGGGAAAGGCTTGATAAGACGGTTCTCGAATAAATTTACAAGGGCAAGGCGACAGTCGTCGGCGGCCACGAACAGTCGGAACGTGAGCCTTGGTCCCGGCATCCTGAGGCGAAGAAGCGATAGCACTAACGCGGCGCCTGCTGATGCCATTGCACTGACCGACTCGGACGAAGAGGTGCATGACGAGTTTGGCGAACTGGCCACGAGCGCCGGCGCTGACGGCACGGCGGCACGGGAGCTGTCCAACGACAGCAGCTTGCCTTCCATCCTGGGGTCTCACGCCAGCAATGATGCACCGGACGGTCCTGTCGTCCCTCGTGCACTCATCAAGGGTACGATGCTGGCAAAGGTGTCGAAGAAGAAGAAATACAAGCGTATGCTATTCACACTCGAGTCCAACGCCGGCAAGATCTCCTGGGATAAGGGACGGTCTTCGAAGTGCATCTACATCGATGACATCAAAGACGTGAGGATAGGCTCTGACACCCGGCAATATCGCATTGACTACGGCATTCCCGACGCAGAGGAAGGCCGCTTCTTCACCATTTTCTACGCCTTGCCAGATTCGTCCCGGAGCAAACAGATGCATTTGATCGCCGAGGATGAGGAGACGTTCGCGCAATGGGTGACGACCCTAGATTCCATCTCCAAACACCGAGAACTCCACATGGCATCCCTGATGGCGTTCAATGAAGATGCCGTCCGCAACTTCTGGAATGGTGAGATGACGAAGCAGTTCGGCAACAAGCCATATTCCACAGACGGGGAGATCGATTTCTCGGGCGTGGAACGGATCTGTCGGAACTTACACATCCATATGGCAGCCAAAGACCTCAAGGCAAAACTCTTGCTTGCCAACCCGACTGGATCGAACCGGCTGAATTTCCGCCAATTCCAGCTTTTCGTTCACGAGATGAAACGAAGAAAGGACGTTCAGACAATCTATCGACAGATCGCGTCGGACCCAACCCAAGGTATCACATGGCTCGACTTTCGAGAGTTTCTTTGCGATACACAAGGCGAAGACGTCGACAACAGCAGCAACCTCGACCTCTGGAAGTCAAAGTTTATTCGTCACGCGCAGCAGGGCAAGACCAAGGACGCGTCCGTCGCGTGGTCTGATATCCATTCGATCACCATGACAGAAGATGCGCTTGCCGGTTATCTCGTGTCCAAGGACAATGATCATCTCGTGCGCGAGCCGGCCGACTATGTGTTCGACCGTCCCGTCAACGAATACTTCATCTCCAGCTCGCACAATACGTACCTGATCGGCCGACAAGTGGCCGATGTATCGTCTGTCGAAGGCTACATCATGACGCTTCTCAGGGGATGCCGGAGCGTGGAGATCGACTGCTGGGACGGCTCCGATGGCCAGCCGGTCGTGAAGCACGGACGCGCCCTGACCAACGCCATCTCGTTCCGCGAGGTCATCAACACGGTGAACAAGTATGCCTTTGCTGCCAGCCGGTTTCCCCTCTGGGTCTCTCTCGAAGTGCACTGCAACGCCGCCCAACAAGAGATCATGGCCGAGACCATGAGAGAAATCTTCGGGCCCCGCCTCGTCACGGAAGCTCTGGATCCTTCGGCAGATAAGCTTCCATCTCCGTCCGAACTCAGGGATCGCATCTTAATCAAGGTGAAAGGGACGCATCCCAGCCACCAGCCACGCAATGGGAGCGAGACGAATGGTCGACGACGAGGAAACAGTCTCACGTCGCCCTTCTCCAAGCCCATGCCGATGGACAACGGAAACATCCCTTCTCAGTACCTTGCCTCTAGCCCGCTCCTAGGTCCCAGCCAGCAATCCCGTCGTGTCATGGGGAAGAGGGTGAATACCATCACGGAGGGCGAGGTGCATGGTGCGATCAGCAGCAGCACGAGCGATTGCGAGACCGAGGAAGAGATGAACATCAAGCGAAAGACGAGCAAGATTGTCAAGTCACTGGGCGATCTCGGCGTGTATTGCAGCGGTGTCAAGTTCCACGGCTTCGAATCTGCCGAATGCAAGAAGACGAATCACATCCTGTCTTTTATGGAAGGGACGTTCCGGAAGCATTCGAAAGCGCCAGGCTCCAAGAAATTACTGACGCGTCACAATATGCGTTATATGATGCGGGTCTATCCTCAGTTCTCACGGCTCACGTCCGACAACTTCAACCCCCTGATGTATTGGCGAAAAGGTGTGCAGATGGCTGCGCTCAACTGGCAGACGTTTGATCTTGGCATGCAACTCAATCAGGCCATGTTCGCCGGCGGTACGGATCAATCGGGCTACGTTCTCAAGCCCGAATCGATGCGGACCATTCGAATCTTACCCAGCGGCCTGCCCGACGACGCTTACGGAAAACTAGAACACCAAACCATGACGTTTGCCATCGACATCATTTCTGCGCAGCGGCTTATGCGGCCTGCCACTCTGCCTGCCCATCGCACACTCGACCCCTATGTCGAGATGGAATTCTTCCATGCCAATGACAAGAGGGATAAGCACGACAGCACGGGTGGTGTGCCTACCCAGTCAGACACGCCTGTCAAGGTCAGGACATCGATCGTCAGGGAAAACGGCTTCGATCCCGTGTTCAACTACACCGAGGATCACCAAGTGACGACGAAATATCCCGAACTCGTCTTTGTCCGGTTCAGCGTCAAGCTGTCGCCGGACGGAGAGACGGTCAGCGGTCGCAACCCTACCGTGGCGACATACACTGTGAAATTGAGCAACCTAAAACAAGGCTACCGCACTCTGCCCTTATGGGATTCCAACGGAGACCAATTTCTATTCTCGACTTTATTCTGTCATATCAGAGTTCAGCCCATCACGAGCGTCTACCTATCCAATCTCAATCCAGTCGAATCATCTGTCGGGAAATTGAGACACATTGGCAAGAACGTATTCGGCCGCTCAACCCCCTTGAACAAATCTAGTTTCGAGAAAACTAGTATGGATAGCGGCTATGCGGAGACTCTCCTCTAATCCAAAGTCCTATTCTGTATAATATGACGTCTAACCGCCACCGACGTAAAAGTATAAAAAAAACCCCCGAAAAAAATTGTCAATCTTATGATAGATCGTGCGGTTGGTTAATCGCCGCCCTCCCCCCCGATCTTGCGAGTTTCTCAGTCGAATCAAATCATCAGCGAATACCCCATCAGATCAATAACAGGCAGGCGCAGAAGGCATATTGGGGGGGTCATCATTTACTCTGATTTATTAATTTTATGTGTTTGACGAAGTCTTTACGAATTTCCTATTTTGTCTCAACAGTACAGACAACAAGCATGAAACAGGTGTCAAAGGGGTTCCATAACTATAGATTGGGAGATGCCAAAAAATGCTTTTACTTTTTTTCCAAAAAAAAAGAGAAGGCAGGTTCCTACTCTCGGATGAAATGAAATGCACAGCTTTTCCAGCTGTATTATTATTATTATGTTCACGTCTACGTTGTTCTGAGATTTGGTATGGGTATGGGATGTGCACGGGACTAGGATGAGATTCGAGCCAAGAAGAGCTCTGTTGGAAGTGATGTTTCTTGTTGGAACGTATGCAGTCCTCTTTGGCAGCACCCAATAGTGAGGACGACGACGGAACTGATGCCAGCTACCAAGATACTCGCTGAGTTGTCTCTGGATTTGATGCATCGCGTCCGAGATAGCATGGATTACAAGCCTTCTGCATTTGCACGATCACCAATAAAAGAATGTTCGCGGCTCGCGCTGCATATGATTCCACCCTTGCAGTTCCATGTCACGACGCCAAATCAAGCCCCTTTCCCCAAGCTATTTGTGATATCCACAAACCAAGCAAGCAGTGAAAACATGGATGATACACTTGAGAATCTCGTTCCATTTCATGCTCGTATAATAACGAGTGGTTGAGGTATTAACTAATTGTCAAGAGGCTGGCTAGCGAAGCCCCCGGCTGCCCTAAGAGTACAGCAAGATCTTTGTATGAACTTCGACTCCCATATGCTGACCCAGCATTCTGGAAACCATGTACCAATAGTGACAAGCGAACCCCAGAAATTGGGGTAAGGTCTCATTTCCCTAATGCGCCAAGAAGATCTACGGGGCAATGAAGGATTGCAACTCTAGCCTGCCTAAAGTCACAAGGGACCGAACAAGGAAGGGCCACTATACGGCTGAGATTACCTATAGTCTGACAGACAGGTATGATACACTCTCTCCTCTACCCGCAGCAAAACACCTAATGAAACAATTTGGCATGATTGGTCTCCTCTCACGGACCAGAAAGTCAATGAGCGAGTCTAAACTTGCCTCGCTAGCTAGTTGTTCATGTTGTCGTAACAGATGTACCGCAGGGCGGTGTTGGGGCGGTATATCATACTACGTATACTACGGCACTATGATGGTTTCGTACATGAGGTAAACGCTTCACCGCGAATAAAGTGTTGCTCGGTAGACCGGCAACGCCTCTCTGCTGGACGCTGATTCCTCCGTCTTCGTTCCACCGCTTCGTCCCACTTACTCACATGATGTTCGTCTGCCTTTGAATGTCTCCAACCGCCAGGCGCATCCTTGCCTGTTCCTTTCGTATTTCTGGTCGTTCAGCATTCGCGTGACAATGCGCTGGAGCTAGCTAACCTAGCTGACTTGCTGCCGGGATCTCTCCTTCACACCAGACAGTGGCCCAGTAACCGAGGGTAATATCGTATGTGCGTACTATATCCGAACCGTTTGCGATGAGAGGCATTAATATACATATGTAGGCAGCGCGCAACAAGTTTCCAGGTTCATCGTAATCGTCAAGTATTCCCAAGTATATATCGTACCAAAGACATCCAGGTACACGCAGGTACCATCTACCCAGACTGGGGCCATCCCAGATTTAGTAACATCCAACAAACCCCAAAACTACCCTACCCCTCCCCTGGATCATATACTTACAGCCCTGCACGTTGTCTCTCTTTCTTACTAAAATGCTGGACTGGGTGCGGACTGTGGTGATTGTCGCAAGGATTTCGTAGATTCCATACTACGTATGTACAGCGTAACCGAGCTGACCTGACCTAGGTGAACAAGCCACTGACGCGGACGGCACGTAAAAAAAGCAAGAAGCCTAGCTAACGGTGTGGTCTCACAAACCAGGGGCGGGTTTTGCCTTGCTTATTATAGCTCACCAGCAGCCAATTGTAGGGACGATGTACCTCGCCAGGATGGCCGATGATGACATTGATTCATTGCTAACTGTTACAGTTAGTTGGAAAGGGGGTCGGCCCGCTACCGATACCGTTCCACTTCACACCATCTAGTTATAACTAAGTACATCCACATCCTCATCCACACCCGTGCCCGTACCCGCACCGTCGGAGCACACAAAACGCAATGCACTCCACTCCCCTTATCTTACCCATCAGGCTGCCCTAAGGATCGGCTGAAAAGTGGTTAGAAGTACTTATATACATGCGCTCTTACGAGAGTCTGTTGAGAGGTGTGGCACTTCGACGTCAAAGTGCACCCGGGCCGGTCTCCGACCTAGCACAGCATATATATGTGTTACCTACATACAGATGGGTACCTACAACACTCATACTTCCAATGAGAGGGTGTTCACGGTATCACTTCATCCAGGCAGCCAATGGTTATCGTTGCCATGATCCCGGAACCACGTTGTCGGGTTCCTTCGCTCCCTATCCGTCCATTGGCACATCCCTATTTCTTATCGGCTCGGCCGGCTCTATATTCGCCCGCCTGCAGCGATTTGAAACCTAAACTTGAGCATTTCCGTGTAGCTTGTGTCCTTGGTCTGTACTGTATCGCAAATACCCCGGTTGCTTGCTAACGCGCAACCGCGATATCAGTTAAAGCGCCGGGCTGTGGCATGCTTCTGCAGAGCCGAGCCAACCGTTGCCAGGCACTTCAATATTGACTCACAGTAATAATTGACCGATTGCCAAGCTCAGGTAATAAGCAAGGCAGCGTCTGGAGCTTGTCGATGATAGCCAGATATGGTACCCCGGATTGGTTTCCGGGCATACATAGCCCTGCCAGTCCACGGGATTGCGGATATTCTGTCTGCCATCTGCTATCCCCCTTCAACCGCAAGGCTCGCTATGTCTAAAAGCCCCGGGAGCCTTCCATCTGCGGTGTGTTGGTTTCCCGATTCCCGAGTGTGAAATCTGCTCTCTTTTCCTCTCTGCCTATATATCCAAGGAAGCACAGCTCTTTACCCAGCAGTTTGTCCTTTTTTGCAATATCACGCCTATTAAGCCTTACGCACTGGACAGGGAACCTTGTGGTTTGTCGCCGATACCCCGACCGTACCTTGAACAGCTGCGCTGATAGTCCTACACCCCTCATATATCCTTGCTGCTGCTGCTGCACCTGCTTCGCCGATCAATAATCAGCTCATTCTTGAGTCCTCCCGTTCTTACGTGTAGGTATATCTTCATACTATACGTACGGGTGATATATATTGGAGGATCAAAAAAGTCTCTCATCTCCGCTTCGCAGGTAGGGTTGATGCCTGATGCCTGCGCGGCTTCATCACGCCATCGTCCGTCCCATCCGATTGCTCGGCGCGAACAATGCCCTGCGCGCTCGTTCTGAATGCTATTATCTTGAGTGGCTGGTTGCGAGCCGAACTATGGTCCTATCTTCTATATGTGTTCTTTCCGCTCTGGACGGGCCGGTCTTCACAGAGGGTCACAACTCCGGGAGTTCTCATGACTGGCTAACACGGACAGCGGGACAGACTTCGCCATAGGATACGATTCCATGATGCCACTAGAGAACATAGCTAAATCAACGACCATCTAATCTTCTTTCTTATTATTTTCCCTTTGGAAGCAAAACAGAATAACCTCTTAAATAAGGAGTACCAAAAACCAGATTTACCAGCATGGTCACACAATATGCTGTTCAAATTCTACATCATCAATCGCTGCTAGTCTGTAGATTCAAATTTGCCGTACCCATTATACGCAATCTTGAGATCTGGAGACAATCATATTAATCCGGGGAAGGTGGATCGTATCGGGGTTGGCATTATAGTATATTTTGATTCCTACTCTGGTTACCTACCACCCGACGACACGAAAGGACCCTGAATCCGACGACCGTGATCGGAAACCTTTCGGTGACTCAGCCCAACTGACAGATCGACACCTAAGTGCACAGCGCAGAAACGACATGCCCTTGCCATGCGGAAATCTTCCTCGGCATCGAAAGTCGTTGCAGAGCGATACGAGGCTGTCTTGGAAATTTAGGTCTGAGTGTCTTAAGACAAGCTGTCGTTCGGACCCGAAATCATCAGCGGCGGCCGAGATACGTGTTGAAATTCTGATTGATCATATACACATACATAGTTGTCGAGGACAAGTCCACGCCGGATTGTGATGTGTCACATGGCAAGTCACCGCTTATATACGTCAACCCCGAAGATGGAATTCGAAGGGTAGGATCGTAGAACCTTGGCATCACGGCTTGGCAGCGAAGGGTCTAGATTGCGAACCGTAGAACGGCATAACGTGGGCAGGGACGAATCTCTTCGGAGGAAATTTCCAAATCTGCATGGACGGCGTGGAGACTTCGCTAGAGAAAACCATAGGAAGTCATCGTGTGGTAGGCTAGCGGCTCTTCCCGACAGGATAACCAAGCTCACGATCCCTTGGGTCCGGCGCTATAAGGCTCTCATATGCTTCTCAATCGCGTAAGCCGATTGGCCTCTTACGCAATGTTGCACCTCGTATTCACAGATTCGCATGTCTCATCCATCACATTTGCGCCCCCTACGTCTTGATGGCCATCTTTCCGTAGCTTTATACAAGAGATGTACCAACGACAAATCATCCACGTCACATGATGCTTACACATACCAGTCCAATCTCTATCTTGCATTGCGCAGAACCCGGACGTAGCAGTAGGAAAGGCGGTGTGAACCTTCAGGGTACAAACGAACGATCTCTGTGAGGAGAGAGGCGGAAAAGAAAAAAGTAATATAGTATCTGAGCTATGACTCGCATGATACCTATCAGTCGCAGCCTATTCCCGACCTGCTGCATTTTCTAAGCGCGATGCGGTATGCACGTAGCTCCCGAAATCGACGTATTCCGTTGAGTATCACCCGGGATCGTCACAGCTCGTGAACCCCCGGTTCCGGAACGCAAAGTCTGAGTAGTGTCAGCCAACCGCAGGCTTTCATGCTTTGACGCAGACGACAAAAAGTCAAAGCATGTATTGCCTTTCTCCGTTGCTCACAAGCCTATATTCTATTGGTTCGCTTATCAAGTGTCAAGAGACCGAACTTGACCGGTAACATTTTCATGCAGCATAATCTAGTACCTAATTTGGCCCATGACATCCCTCAGCGTCCTTTTATCATTTTTTTCCATTTCGAATGGAACTTTTGTTGCATCGATATTTTAGCAAACTATCCAATTAGTTGGTCTTCGCTACTACTCATATTAGAGCTAACTAGACTACCTAGGTAACCTTATCAAACGTTCTAAATAGGGGCTGAGGTAATGCGTTTTCCTGTTTCGAGGAACGCGGCAGGCCGAGGAAAACCAATGATGGGCAGTAATTACGAGTATTCAATTCAAATAAACTTTCCTAATGCATGTCGCTGCGACAAGTCCAAACATGAATGATAGCTACGCAGCCCTCTCTGCGCCGCGAGGGGTTCTAAGTTTGAGGATACCCATATAGTAATATACGTCTTGAGTTCAAGGATACATGACTAACATATCTTATTGACATAGCCTAAATGGTAACCAGTCTTTCTCTAGAGATTCGGTCACAACTGGGGGTTACTAAGGTGAAATCAGATACAGTCTCTTGATCATTTGGACAATCATGCGATTCCCGGTGGTAAAACTTGAATTCATAAAAACGTTTATCTAGACAAGAGCCAGAAGAAATCTTGTTCGTATAAAAAGGTATGTCGTGGCAAAGCCAGAATGTAAGAAACGAGAAAACGGTTGTGTACACAGGTAGTCAAAATAAACCCCTCTTCACCATCCGCAGTCGTCCAATTCGTGTGCATCAGTCATGTCTCAGAACAGCTTAAGGTTTGCCAGAGACAGCAATTTGGGTCAAGTTGGCGTTTCCTGGCTTGATAAGAGTCTTCTCCTTGGGGAGGTTGGCAATAACCGCGTCGGTGAAGTTCAGCGTGTCCTTGACGATTTGGGCAGGCGTGAGAGCAAGCCACTGCGATGCGCTAATATCGCTGAACTTCTTGGCCTGTAGAACTTCGAGGAAGATGACGTCGTCGGTGCCAGTGTTCTCGACGTAGTGGCTGGCGGCTTGCGGGATATAGCCGACATCGCCAGCCGTGAAGTCGAATGTGCGCGAAGATTGAGGGGCCTTGTAAATGGTAATTCGGGCGGATCCCTGGAGGAAGTACGACCACTCATCCGATGTCGTGTGCCAGTGAACCTCACGCATCGCACCAGGTTCCAGGACAACAAGCGCAGCGGAGAACATCTCGGCGATGGGGAACGTAACAGGGTCCAGAATCTTAACGCTACCTCCAGTGGTGTTGTGGAACTCTTGCTGCGACCAGTGGTAGGTGTAACCGTTAGGTCCAGACAGGGAACCTCCCGAGCCGGTAACATTCTGCTTCGAGATGTCGGCTGGTGCTGCCGTACCTGGGAAGATCTGTCGACGACTATTAGTCCAACACGCTTCCCCAATATTATCAAGAGCTGAGGAGATGGCGGAAACCTACGTATTTCTGACCCTGTGGAACGGTATCCAACACGCTAACATCGGTCTGAAGGTCCTTAGCCCAGACCTCCTTGGGTGCGCGAATCAGCATCTCGGTGGCGAGGAATGTTTCTTCTTCAGAGAAGTTGCCGTCATCGAAGACAAGGAGAAACTCGCAACCTTCATCAAGCGCCTGTAGACTGTGGGGGATACCGGCTGGGAAGAACCACACATCGCCAGCCGTGACATCATCTACGAAAGATGCTCCGTCCTCATTCATCGAGGCAACCCGAACACTTCCCTTCAAAACGAGCGCCCTGAAAGATATGGTTAATACATTAAGTGCCAGGCACCCCTGAAAGAGAGAGGGGCAAAACTCACCACTCAGCTGAAGTGTGCCAGTGCAGTTCACGATAAGCGCTATACGAAAGATTCCGCGTTAGAGATTGCTAATCAACGTTGTACGTATTCAAAAAAGGTCAGGACGGGAAATTCATTCGCTCGCATGCATGCATGATGACATAGGGGAACGAAAGCATTGCTACGCTGGAAGACAAACAGCTCGGAACACGTACTGAGGCGACAATCGCATGTCGACACCTGCCATCGCTGTGGCAGCAGGCAACACAGCAGCATTCTGCTGACGAGCCCATCCTGACTGGGTGCCGGTTCCCGGACGATTGTGGCTAAGGCCAAGAGGCCACATAGCATTGGGCACTGAATCACTCAAAGTTAGTTATCGCCATCCAAGTCAAGCCGCGCTTCAAAGCCCCCCAAGCGGTGAGGAAGAAGAAGAAGACACATCCGATGGTTACTTACCGTCACCCGAGTCTGTTTCCGGGGGTGCGAATAGGTCCGGGTTCAACTTCTCGTACTCATAAGTACGCGGGCCCGGGTCTGTGGCGCCCTGGGTACCACGAATCGGCTGGGGTCCATTCGGGTACTTGGCGCTGTTGAAGTCAAGGTACAAGCCCAAGGAGGCGTCTGCCGACTGCCCGTTCACGAGATCCGGGTCCTGGACCACTGCCGAATCGCCGCCCGAGGTCGGGGGACGCTGGGCAATGCCGCCTTGCAAGTTGGTGGATCCGCGTAGGTCACCTGTGGTGGTGGTGAAAGTCGGGAAAGGAGCGTCTACACCACCAACAGGGCTGGTGTTCTCTTCGTACGTCAACCTGAATCTTCGTGTTAGACGTAGCCTCGGACAGCTGTCGCGGGGGAGTTCTACTCACTGTGGCTTGGGTAGGCCGTAGACCAAGGGCAGGAGCCCTGCGGTGAGGAGAGTCGACTGGAAATGCATCTTAGCAGAACGAATGACTTGAGACGATTGATGCCACGAAGGAAGGAGAGTGGGTTGGTTGAAGCGTGATGGGGCAAAGGAAGATTAGAGCAGGACGGCAGACGTGACGCCTTTATTTATACATGTATTTTCTTGGGGCCGTCGTCATCCCGTCGACTACGATCCCTTGCCGTAGCCATGAAGTTCCCGAGATATCGCTCGTACCACCGAACGTATTGCGATGTGTCTAGGCGACAGAAGGTTAGACCTCCCAGCCTGCAAGGTACGATAGTATGAATAAGCACCACCAACACCATAGAGCATCACTGGTGTTTCCGGAATAGGAAACTAGATGCCAGGGGGCCCAACCGGTTTGCGGGGACACCTCCCTATGCCGCTACCGGGGGATGAGGCTAGAAGGCAAGACAAATTAAGAACGTCATTAAGCCAGAACTGGACTGGTGGCAGCACTCCATAGATTAGAATCTGTAAACCTTTCATTAAGTGTGTGTGCGTGTGTGTGTGTGTGTGTATATGGGTATCTGTGTTCGAGAACGCAGTAGTTCCTACTAACAGTCTACTTAGAGAGTAACAATCTGAGCGTTCGATCCCTAAACGCCCCTTCGTTGCAAAATACCTACTTACTCAACATAGACCTACTATATGCAAACAACCAACCACTATATGCCTTGGCAACATGCAAAATGAGCCCAACTCCGAAACTGCCAAGTTGTCAGTTTGAAAACAAGCTTCGACAAGCTTTCACTAGCTCGTTAGTTCGGTATGGCCGCCGCCCTCCCGGTGTCGAGAACCTCGACCATGTTCCCTCTCCAGACTACCATCCGACTTAGCCGCTTTCGTCATTGCTATTGATATTAGGGCTTAGTGTAGGAAGGGTCGACATCTCCTGACCAGCGTGACGAAATTGCACTGCGCAATTCCATAAAAAACAATTTCTCGGGCCCTGTTCGGTATCTCGGACTTCGTGATTGGTCGCGTCACAAGCATTGTGTGTGAGCGCATCACGTTACCCACTTACGTACGTGCAGCCCTTCTAACCTGCCGTGTCGCCATATACATAGGTATATCCGTTGTCTTTTGCCGTATTGGCTAGAAAGAATGGACTCGTCGAAATGAGAGGGGGTTCGAAGGGCAGTTTGGGTTGGAGGACTTGTAAGTTAGTCACGGATAGCTCCGGTGTTGTGTGAACTGCAAGCAAACCCGCCATGATAATCGCCGGTCCCGAGTTGTCTAAGGTTAGCGCGGTGTAGATTAGGGATCATCAGGTGGGATACAATAGAATAATACTACGCGAGGTTACATTTCGCCCGGCTTTGATCTGGCGTCCCCGTAACTACATGTAGAACAAACAGCCTTGTTCCTGGCCCAGGGACTAGTTGCCGCTGCTATCTCGGTATGTATATACCATTCTATCACCTCCGCAACTTTTAGCTGTGTCTAGTGCGGAGGATCTGAATCCAAAGTTCTCGAAAGTCGTCGTCGTCGACGTAGCGTAGGTGGTGAGTACACGCAGAGATTGAACGGAAAAAGAATTTAATATGTCGTAAATAATCTTCTCTTTGTTTTTGTTTTTTTGGCAAGACATGCACATGCGTGTCGTTTCCTGGTCGTGGTCCTGCAATGCAAGTTAGTGCCGAACCTGCCGGAAGGCCGCGTGTAAGCTCGTTAGTTACTAGACTAAGTGTAAACCAATGTAAGTGATGAACGGTTGTCGCGCTAGTCCAGGGGTAGTAGCGAATCATGAGTCGTGGGTGGCGGGGGGGGGCGGCGGATATAAGCTTTGCTGCGCCGTTGAGGGTGCAGATTCCACCACACTGCCGAGATACCGAAGATGTGGTTCTCGTTCTACTTAGGCATCTCAATGCCCAAAATGGCAACACCATGCAGCCAATCAACTATTTGTTGGTCTAAATTCCCTAATACCTGCTCGTCACCGCATTTGTCCTCTCTTCACCTTCGTTATTCGTAGCTGATCCTCGCCGGGGCGTCATCACTCTGTCCCTTTATTGCATCTTTTTCTCGATGCTCTAGCAATTCGGAGTTGATTCGGACTCGCAGCTTGCCCTGATCATGAGAAACAATGACAGCCATGCTAATAATAGTAAGTGGCCAACTGCAGATGTATGTCACATCGAATATTGTTTGCTAAGGGCCGGGTCTTACACGGATAGACTACGTTCAGTTCATCAGGTATCATCAGAGGTGCAAGTGACGAATAACCTCTGCCTTGTTTTTTTCTAGCTCGACGATTTACTTGCTCATGTGAATGATCTGTCAAGACATCCTTGAGGAAAGAAGAGACGAGTGTGCTGCGTGACTGCGTTCCGTTGGTATGATTATTAATAGTATGTGATTTTCATACGGGGGATGTGAAGAATCACATAAATGCTTATTGGACGAGTATAGCGTGCTGCAAACTTAGGATTAGAAAACTACTGTATCACAGTTTTAGCTGCAGACTGTAGGTGGGCACTTGAGATCATGTGGGTCTATTAAGCAAGATAAGGAATTGCCACGCAGATCAACTCAATTCAGTGAATTAGAACACAATAGACGGCTGTGTTCTCAATTTAAGATAGTGGCAACTACGCCGAACCGCCCTTCTCCTCTCTTGCCCTTTACTTTTGCTCTTCCTCTTGCTTTTCCTGTTCCTCCTTTTCAAGTTGAGCCCTGTATCGGTTTGCGCTGCTTTCAAGAACACCCGGTATCTCCTTGCGGTCGATCTGATCTCTATGTGTAACGAATTTCCAGGTTGCATACTTTTCCTCCGTGAGCAAGACCGCATCGAGAAACACCTGCGGAATCTTTTCGACCGCCGGAAGAGCCAGTGGAGCAAACAAGTCCCTGGCAAAAACACGTTCTGATGTTTTAGAACGTCCTTTGGGCCTGATCTCATGTACTCGAGCAAGAGCAATACGCGCGCGGAAGTCCTCGGTCTCAAGCCCTCTTGCAGCAATAGCACCTGCAGCACTGAGACGGACAAAATCGGGATTGAAATAGGGTCGCATGGGTCGGAAAAGTGTATGGATATTTCGGATTCCAGATGTCTCCATGTCTTGTATCCTTTCAAGCATCTCCCAAGCGAATTGGATAATTCTAAGGCCGCTTGACCAATGATCATCCTCTTTCTGTCTGGGAACCCAGATCATTCGCTCATAATCAGGCGGATACCCTGGTCGCTTGATTTTAGGATAACACATGAAGAACCTTTCTAGTTGTTGGTCAACGAAATCAGCCCTGTTGTAGTCGTCATCCGTCTCGGGTTTGCCTCCAGAAAGCCGGGGATCAATAATTGCGTAGCGGGAAAGAAGGCGATACTCGGCCGGATAATCTGGAGTTGTCTCAAAAACCATAAAGATGACCTCCCAGTGTCCCTTTCCCGTGTTGATAGGCCATATATGATAAGGATGTTGAATTAAGTTCTCTTCTACAACCATCTGATTGTTGACAATCCATTCGCCTCTGTAGTTTTCTTGTTCAAACTCTAGTTCGGCGCCTCTACCCCATTCCGGGCGTCTATAGTCCTTATTCCAAAAACCTTTATACCCATTGCTTGCAGAGGGAATAGAGATCAGTCTGTTTACCCCTGCTGGGAGAGCTTCGGCGCGGAACTGAATGGCTTCGTCAATTTCGTTTGCTGTCAAGGGAGCTTTCCTGTGCGACTGGATATTTTCAAGAGCATCTAACCACTTTACCGGCTTGGGCAAGTAGAAGTTATCATGCTCTGGAGGTATGTAATCGTTGACACCGGCGGACCAAACGGTGGCCCTAGCGAATATGTCTTGCTTGTTGTCCGGGATAGACATGATTAAGAATTCAATGATTTGTGGAGTAATTCTGTAAGTTTAAGATACTGTATACCTGTTCTGGTAATTAAACCGACTGGCGAGAGCTGGGGGTCTGGCAGTTATTTGTACCTAATATTACAACTCTTTGTTAGCATTATATGGGCTTGTTTAATCAAGGCATAAACATCAAGTTTAGCAATGCATCGAAGAGGCCAGTACACTCTCATTAGTGTTTTGCCTGCACTCCTTAGTTAGAATTGTACTGCTCCTTTCACATCGATATTGACGATAATGAACTAGAATACCCTCCTCGTTTTGTTTCTAAGCGAATCATCTCCTTTTCTTTGATATTTGTTACCATGGCTTTGTTCAGAGGTAGAAACTGCAGTTTCATGGAATTTGATACCAAAGGGGCCTGGGCATCTAGTTTCTCGGTCCTATTCAAGGAGGTGAAGTGACTTTTAGGTATTCCGAGCAAAACTTAAAATTACAGAAAAAATAAAGTGAAGAGGGTTGATGAATTCCCCCTTTTCCCATGCCGCCCCTCACATGTAACTAATTCTTTTATTGACTGAATTTTTTTTCTTTTGGAACAGTCACCCCTATCGCTTCAAAACAAGTAAATTGAGCATTAAATACTACCTAATATACACAATTGCATTTCATGGTGTGGTCAACAGGTGGTACGCAATTAAGAACATCTGTAATGTCGTGATACACTTCCTTAATATTGCTGTGATCTAAGTTTCTGCTCCCATAATATTTGTTCACCTTAGAGTTATAATATCCTCGAATGAAACAAACAGACGTGAGAAGAACTACTCAAATCGTTTCGCTGGCTTCAATGTCAACCAGCATGACTTGCCTCATTCTCGCTCCATATCAAATTGTCGTAGAAGAATACTGTGACGAGTCATCTAAATGCAACGATTAACTAGAGCATCTAAGGAGGGGCTGAGTCCTCCCCTTCAGCTAGGCAGCGACCCCAAGGTCTATATATACGAAGGCCTCGCTCTCACATTCGCTCTCGTATAACGTATGGGCGCAGTCCCAGTCTCTTGGGCCCGTGTGACAAGTACTGGTCAACCTCGGTCTATGGCTACCCATCGTTTACTTACATATCTATATTATCGTTTACGCTCATTGAAATTCTAAATAATCATATCCCAACACCGATGTTTCGAGCAGCTAGAATAAAGTTCTTAGGGCGTCAACGAATAGCTCGAAGAGAAAACCGTTTAGGGTAAACCATCGCATTCAATGCGCGGGGGGAATTTACACCTACAGATGCCGAAGGCAGAACTGTGTCAACATATCACAGAAAAGTCAAACGGTCTTAAGCACTTTAGTATGTCTTAGAAAAGAGTGTCTTGCGGTAAGATTTGCGGCTCAACGAGCGGCAGACTGTGGCGATTTCTGTGTTGAGGTTTGAGACGGCCATTAGTAGAGTATCTTACAAGGGAGGATCCCATTTATATGTCTTACTCTACGCGAAGTCGTCTATTGCACACATGGAAGTAAACCCATTAATGTGGTTAATGAAAATGAAAGAGGATGAGGTCTCCCGTAAATGTGAGCTCAATGACGTCGGAAGTCATGGTTGTGTGTTTGGGAAGAGACATCATCGCATGATTTCGGAATAGTGAGACACGGTATGCGGCTAGGTTTCTCTGCGGGTATGCACATGCAAGAAGCAAACCTGAAGCATACCTAGGTAATGTTGTCGTAGGTGAAGCGGTCCGCTGTCCCACAATTGGCGGTGCGAATTTATCGCAGCAAGGTCGTTTAGCTGGCAAGGGCTGGTATATTCTATAACGGATAAACGCAGCAAGTGTGCTCGAGTCTGCTCGAGATAACAGTAATACCATGAAAAACGACGACAACAACAATCTTTAACTAATGAGCAACGAGTTGTTCATAGCATTCCTACTTACAATTGCCCGGCTACCGCAGGCATGCAAATGACGTAAATCGCGGTGCTCTTGCTGAGCTTTGTTGCGACTACCTGCTTCTCTTGACCCGGGTATAAAGAGTTACGAGCCGATGATGAAAACGGAGGGTTTCTTACTACGTAATTTGTCGCTAAACGGGACCTTGCTGTAGGTAGTCTGTCGCTATAATGAATGAATACGAACGTTGGACGCCAATAACATGTACGACGACCAATCCAGCCTGTTCTGTCATCTCAGATAGTCACGCGCGTCCCATAACCGGCGAGGCTCTGACGGCGAATTGGGTGGCCAGTCGATGTGACGAATCATCGTTTGAACAACCGCAAGGTTTCAGAGCGATGACAAGTTGTACTGTAAATGGAGAGCGATTATGCTATGAATTTTTTGGTCAGTTGATGTAAACGATGGTCAGCTCGGGGAGAACAGAAGCCGACCTCCGATATCCATTGCGTACTTACGGATCCGTAGTTAGTGTACGGATCCGTATACCTACAGAATAGGTGCCTGCCCCTAGCTTAATCCATGCAAGTTGATTGGTTTCTCGCTTGTTCTCGCTTGTCTCGTCTGGTTTTCACCCCGCATTAGAACAATTGACATGTCCATCAGAAATTCAGCATACAGATAGATAGGTATCTTCAAGTAAAATACCGCCTTTTCTTCGTTGACGTGGTCGGCTGATTTTAGCGGGGTTAAAGCTCCGGCTTGTCTGAGACCACGGAACTTCTCGAGTCTGAGGGGTAAAACGTTTGGTCGATTTGTCTCTAAGCCAAATGTCTTGAATCTGCATCATAATTGTTTTCTAGTTAGCCTCCAAAACGCAAGAGAGAAAGAAACACTAACAAACTAGACCTAGTCTAGGTTAGTGCTGCGCCAGATCCTCCCCCCAAATCCCCCACATTCATTCCCTAAGTAGAGCCCAGAGCGGAGCCGAGCCATTCTCCAAGTCCCGCTATGCTGCGTTATCGAGTTGAACGTTGAAACGTCGTTATGCACACACGAGTTTGGTACGCTCTGGATACCTATATCATACATATAGCATATGGCATATAGGGCTATGTGTTATGATTCGCGCCTGATGGCGTGGACGACAACGTTGACCGCGTATGCAAAATGCATTGACTCGCCCCGGGTTGGTTGTGCAGACGACGGGGGACGGCCAAGTTTGCGCCCGCGCCCGGCTTTGTTTCTCATTCTCTCTTACCATGTACCAGCGTTCCAGCGTTCTAGCGTCCCTGCCTGCCTATCAGGTGACAGCTGCAGTCCCAGAGTCATCGTAGTCGTCGTCGCCTCTTTGCACTCTACTGTACACAATGCACGCGATCCCGGTTCCAGAACCCGGTCTGAGGTTGTTCTTTTTTTTTTTCTTTCAATAAATCTTTTTTAATTTTATTTTATTTTAATTTTTTTATTTTGTCGGTGCGACAAAGGGTCGGTCACGGAAGGCTGAGACCACCCATCCCACTGGGTAGGTACTTTGTCGTGTAAGTCAGGCCTCCTCGCATACATATCCTAGCATACCTACTGTATATATTGCCATGCGTCTGGACTGCCCTGTCTCCTCCCTTTCTTCTCTCCAGGGACCCCAGTAAGTGAATCCCACCACATGTGGTCACCATTACAAATTTTCTTCTGTGTGCTCATCGTTACACTGCACACTACACACCATCACTTGACTCGACGAGGTCCTCTCCTCTACCTATGCCTTACCTCTCTGTCAAGCAACACAGCCTAGTCTGAAGGTATATATCATGAGGTGCCCCTGTGTGCCGCCTATTGCGAGCTCTGTTTCATTTTCCGACTCTTTTGTCACTTGTCACGCCCTCGATATTATCCTCTTCTTAACATTATCGACACGATAATGAAGCAGATGTTGCCGTCATTCATCAAGGCTCTGGGAGCCACCAGCTTCACCAAGTTCAGGGAGCTCCCTCCTGAGCTACGTATCAAGATATGGGAGTTTGCCATGCCAGATGCAAGGACAATCATAGTCAAGTCGCCATATACACGACAAAAGCGTCTCCCCGCTTCCCTGGACGGAGTCTTGCCACAAGTTCAGGATGAGGGGGAGGCATGGCAGTCGCCGACACAGGTCCCGGCCCTCCTACACGTCAATGCCGAAGCTCGACACGAAGCTTTGAAGCATTATTCCCTGTCCTTCGGTGTCGGCAAGGGACAACCGAGGGTGTACGTTGATTTCGATCGCGATACCATATTCTTCGGAGTCGCAGAGCTGCAGCCAGACTGTTCGTCGCTTTGGGCCGATACGCATGATCTCGACAAGGTTCGTCGGCTGGCTATAGTGCCTCAGGGCGCATGGCGCGCATTGCGATGGAAGAAAGTCGACCTCAATTCTTTAGAGAAGCTAATATTTGTTCATGACCCCGAGGAGGCCAAGCCGGGAGATCAACCCCAACTCATCGAAGATGAGCAGTCGGAACCCGAATTGAGTCTTGAGCTTGAACGGCGCACGCAACAATGGGAGATAGCCATGATGGAGTCATACACTGAACCTGACAGCCCTAAGAAGCAACGCATCGAAGAGGCAAGAGAGGAGTTTGCTACACTAAAGATGATATTACTGGCCGAATGGGAGAAGGAGCCAACAGTATCAACAGCTATATTCGAGAAAGCAGGAGATACGTAGATGGAATTGGTTTCCAATTCAACAGATTCTGCCCCTGCAAGCCTTCTTTTTTTTTTTTTTTTTTTTTTTTTGCTGACTTTTGTACTCATCACTCTATCATGTACCTTTGACGACTAGATACCCAATCCAACACGTTTTGCTCTTCAACGAGAACTCCACCCTTCACTCGCGGCTCGCTCGTAATACGAATTGTTGCCCGTATCCAAATGAAACCTGGTTGAATTGGGTCGTGTGACCCTTACCATATCGCCAAATGAAACTCAAAATTGCGTAGAGATCGATTTTAAGCTTTTCTTCTTATTCTACGCTGACGTGGTGTGGACGTTGGCCTTGCCGCGCATCTGCTTCGCGTCACCACGCACAAGCAAGCGCCCGCTCTCCCGTCCGTCCTGGGCCGTCCACGTACCTCCTTTTCTGTGCATCCATCATGGTGCACTGTGCTAAATAACTCAAAAGCATGTCAGCTCGATTATGGATGAGATGCAGATGATGTGCACGGGTTTTGCGGCATGCTATTGGGCTCCCTCTCGTGCCCACCATCTTCATTATAAAATATTCTCAAATTTTTTACCTACCTAGTCTATATCATGTAAGCCCGCGGCAGGCAGTCGACGATCCCTCTATAGGAAAAAAAAAGGGGGGGTCGCGTATTACTGTAACGAGTGGTCGTTGGTATGTACTGCAAGGAGGCGTACAAGCTGAGGGCAACGATTGGGGAGGATGACCTGAGACCAACAAATCCTGAAACGTGTGGCTAGCGGCCGGCTCCTCCGCATGCGTCCTAGACATCAATGCAGAAACCAGACCTACCTATAAGCGACGAGGTAGACGATGCGATATCATTCGTCTGTTCATGATGTACAATGTCTCGCTCTGCAACCCACAGACGAAAAATCGCAAGGATCAAAGAACAATACATGTTAAGGGAGGGAGAGAGAAGGAAAACCCTTGTTTTAATTACCTGATTCAGAGTTTTTCTTGCGTGCGTCTTGACTGACCATGAGTGATAGGTATCCTACAGTGTCTCCTATCGTAGACGTAGCACGAATGGCATCGGGGCTCTGCAGCGAGCCGCCTTGGTTAATATCGCTGTGAAAATTTCCGCCGTCTTCATGATACATGCTGCGAGGCCAGCGCCGATATTAGATTGACGTCAAGCAATAAGAACCAATATTCGGTTATATATTAAAATTTGGTTTTATACACCCTTTCTCCTTCACTGTGATGTAAAAACAATCTCACTGGCAACGAATGAATGTTACAACACAATGGCCATCTGCACGACGCTTGCCAATCGGCGCGGCAAGCCGCCCATTCTCTTCCGACCCAAGTCTTTGAAGCGAATTGAGCAAGTAGCCGGTTGTTGGGATGAGAATGGCTAGGTAACCAGAATGACCTAACCTATATTATTGTAAATGATGAGTATGCAGCTATGTAAGTAGGCGCCACTAGCGCTTTGAAAATCCGGTTGTCTACACCATCTCAGATTTCTAGTTTTGAAACTAAACTCGCTAGTGGCTCGTCTGGAGGACACACAAAGTTGGGAATGATACGCATTCTTCAGGACTACAATGCATCTTGGATAAGTAGAGGTAGCCTGATTCATTCACTTTCCGTTTCACGTGTAATGAATCGGGTAGAGATAAAAGGGGTAATTCATAATCCGCCAAAGCATATTGTTTCAAGTTTTGAGGATATTCGATTTGACTTGCGACAGAACGTAACTGTTACCCTTTTGGCCCCCTTCCTTTATCCCATACAACACCATACAAAACCACGATTTGCAGCAGTATAACAACACCACCACAATACAAGATATAAAGCTTCTGATTTAATACGATTTATCAATAGCACGCCAATACTAAATATAAAAATTAAAAAATTAAACCTTCGGCGCAAACAAGAACACAAAGATATCCGTAAATAATAAATTTAAACAGTATATGAGCATTATGTTTTTTATCTTTTTAACGCCGCATGCTAGGCTCGTATAATTTCGATGTTCGGTATCGCTCGGTCGTTATACATATCGTCTCGAAGGCTTGATTTTTTGTTTCATGTTCTGGCGACGTTATTGTTGTTGTTGTTATCGGTTAAAAGTCGTAATGTATGATATTGTATGGAAAAAAGAGGGTGGCCAGAAGGGTATTAGTTACGTTAACATAAATGTAAGAGATTCTAACCCTGATATCATACAATATCATACACTTGATTATCAAAATCTGTCAACAGAACCATTCGTAGATCATTTACAGTTCATTGTTTTCAAGACGCTCCTTCGCGCGCTGCTTGGCCTCATCCGACACGTTGGGATTCTTCATGGTTGCCTTCAAACCTCCGGCAACATTGTTGGGGTTCTTTTCGTGGTCGTCAACAGATCCGGCAACTGGGTAAGTTAGCTTATGAGTGCCCCCGATGAAGTGAAGAATATGTGTCGGCTATGCAGAATATCGTACCGTCGCCACCGTTGAACTCATTGTCAAGGACTTCTCGGGAATGCTGCTTGGACTCCTCAGAGGTGTTGGGGTTGTTCAGATTGGCCTTGTGGCCGCCGGCGATCTGAGCCTCAGACATATTGAATGTTAAGTTGTTAGGCTGTGTGTTGTTGATATGGTTGTTGTTATTGTGATGGAGGTGAAGTTATCGTGGAAGTGTGGTGAAGAAGCTTGGAAAATGGATTGGAAGTTGATGAGTTTTTATACACGTAGATGAGGCCACTTCATCCTACGAAGCTAGAAAAGTATCAGCCAGCTCAGAGTTCCTAAGGCGGCCGCCAGCATTGTATCGAAGGATCTTCCGATGGTGACGACGATGATTTTACACAATCGCAAGTCATATCGTCATGACTTGGTAAACTGAGATTAAATCGCAACGCGGCTGAGAGATGGTCAAAGCGGTGAGTATAATGTTGATCATCACTGTCCGCCAACGTAGCTAAGTTGAACGAGAAATAGACAGCAATTTCGAGCAATGTCCTAATTAACCCCTGTGGTTAGAGGAAATGATCCATGACCTGTGAATAATTGCTTTGTTTGGAACAGACTATAAGTCCGTTAGCTTGGAGTTTGGACCACCGGAATGGGCGGAGTGGATGCTTCGATCATAATTGACACTAGTATGTTCCCAAGACGACTGAAAACAAACAAAATGGAAAGAGCATTGAAGTCTTTGATGAGCGGTACGCCGCTCGTCTCCTTCTGCTTTCCCCATCCCTTCAAGTCCTCGCTCTTCTCAGCGATCCTGGTGTGGCAACAAAAGAGACCAGGTAGAGAGTGTTCCACAACGTTGCTAGTTATTCTGAGTGGACTTATGAATATTGTGAGATGTTGAGTTGCATGTTGAGTTTCTCTCTCCCTGAATTATCGGCGGGGGCGTGACGAAGACGGAACACACACCCGCCAGATCTATCGTTTACCGGACGCGCGAGGATCATATGCGAATAATACCATTCTTGAGGTTCTCGGCGCGGTAACCGATAGACTACTCTCTTCTCTGTTCCGGGCTTATTGGAATGGGAGTTAAATAGTGAATCGTATCACCTCGAGCTAAGTTCGCCCGCAATGCAACGATTTGCAGCTGTATTGTGCCCGTTGCACCCGTTGTCTGAAACTGTAGCAAATTCGGTTACAAATTTACGAATAGCTCGACCGACTCATCCTTGGATTTTATCTCGATCGAATGCGTCCTCCTTAGAACTGTCGTTTTCTTTCTTCCAAACGCCAGGGTGTTTTGAGTTCGTGGAATGTTCGTACTTCTCCAACACCAAGAAAATGACCAATGAGGAACATGTAGAGTAAGTCATATATACACCCTTCGCCACGAAGAGCATTGTCCGTCAGTCGAACTTTTACTGTAGCATCGACTGATGGCAATCGTTCCATTCACCCTTGGGGCTTCACAGCCAAAATTCGTTACCGAGTTCATGCGGCCTGCCGAGACGACGGACGCGGTGGCTGCCGTTACTCTATCTTAGCGTGCGATGCTACACTGGTTTAGAGCCGGGCCTAAGGGAGGCCGCGTCTGGAGCTGATGCGGCTGGCTGCATAGCGTACAGTTAGGTGTCCACAAATCCCCATAGGTACCTAGACCATGCTTCAATGTCGTATCGAGGAACAGTATATGGGAAAATAATTTGGCTTTGTCGTTGTTCGGACTGTTAAAAAGCTGCTATTGTGTGTAATCTAGTCCAAGCTCGTGGTAATGGTAGTGAGTACGAATAAAAAGTTTAAGGCGGGCCAAATCGTCTTTTGTATAAAAGTTCCAGCGATGTCAGCTGAACGGAGGTTGGTTGGGGATTTCCCCAGACTCCGACTCTTAAAGCCAAAGACCCATTCATATCCTTGATTGCAGATCCCGAATTGGGCGTCTCGTGTGGGCTGCCACACGTAAGCCGAAAAAAGGTCATTACCTACCTACATAATTAAGTATTTTTGAAGGATTGCGAACATAAGTATTTCACGGGATACCACGAAACCAATAGACGCCCCTATACGCATTTACCAAATCACACTCCACGCCCAATAGTACTAGTAAGAATGAAACGTCGTCTTCGTCGGGAGACATTCCCAGAGACAGGCGTAACATAATAAGCTAATATAAAAAGATACCCATAAAAGCCATACCTTGACGGTTTAGATATTGTTACCCAGTTGATCGTAGGATGAGCGCCTTTCATGGGAAGCCTGAAAACTTGCTGGTATTGTGTTAAGCAACGCGTTTCCTGACTTTATTATCGTTTGACTACTGAAATTAAGTAGGTATTACTCAACGAGGTCTCGATTGACACACTACAACCAATAGACAAAAACTAACGTCCTCAAGATAGCTAGGGAAGTATACAATAACTCACAGTGACCAAAATTGATAAAAAGGAAATAATGTGTGACGTGCAACACCAAGGACTCGCTGATTTGGTCCTCGCTGCTTTATTAAAGGGAAGAGCGATCGGGATCCTAAGGTTCTAGTGAGTATGGCCGTACGTGAAAATCGCATGAATTATTTAGCTTGACAAAGCTGCTTTAGGATAGTAAATTTCATTTTTCTCATTGCGCTTTACAAGGGTTGTCAAATGGTGGTGTTATTCGATCTGGACGATATCTGATACACATAGACGGCCATGGCCTTGCTCGTAGTTATTGTTGTGAACACATGAATTCCGCTATCATCTGCCAGTCTCTGATCAAAGCTTACTACTTGCAGCACCATTATTAAGATACGTGCCGCCAAGCTTTAGCATAGAAGTCGCCTCGGCGACCATCTCATCAACAATCTCCTTCGCAGGCTGGATCTTCTGGATCAGCCCCGCGACCTGGCCCATGAGATGCGGCGGGTCGACTTCATTCCCCTGCTCGAAATCGTACTCCATAGGCACGACGCCTTGATCGCACAGCTCCTTGATCTTGTCGGGCTGGGCGTGCCACTTGGCGATATACTCGTTCGTGCGCATGCGGAGCGGACGGCCGGACAAAACGAGCGTGCGCTCCGTCCCCGTGAAATCGCACTCTACGACACTGCGCTTGTGCTCCTCGGAACAGTTAGCCTCCTCGGACGCTACGAACCGCGTCCCCACCCACACGCCGACGGCGCCCTGCATCAGGCTGGATGCGAGCGCTCGCCCATTACTGATGCCGCCGGCCGCCACCACGAGCGCAGGCGACCCCTTCAGCATCGGGGGCTTGTACTTGCGCGCGACATCTACCACGGCGGGTATGAGAATCGAATTGGCAATCTCGCCCGTGTGGCCTCCTCCCTCGCCGCCCTGGGGGCAGACCATGTCGACGCCGAGATCTAGGGCCTTGGCGGCGTGCTTGGGATGCCCGACCATGTTCATGATGAGGATGCCGGCTGCGTGAAGCCGGTCGATGACGGCTTTAGGCGGGACACCGACGGCGGCGACGAAGAGCTTGGCGCCGCTGTCGATCGTGATGTCGATCAGCTCATCCAGCTTCCCGCCCGTGTAGTCGTGGTTCGTCTTGCGGGCGCTACCGCCGATCTGAGGCAGCGCGAGGTCTACGCCAAAAGGTAGGTCCGGCGACTTTAGGTTCGCCTTCATCTCGGCGACGATGGACCGCAGCTGGTCTGGCGTGTACATGAAGCCGCCGATCACGCCCAGCCCGCCTGCGTTGGATACGGCCGCGGCGAGCAGACCGCCCGATGTCCGCGCCATACCGGCGAGTATGATTGGGTGTGAGATGCCTAGTAGTTGGGTGAGCGGTGTCGTAATGGGGCCTTTAGGTTGAGGAGCCATTGTTGAGATTGTGTTGAGTTCTGGGGCCGTATGAGGTGAGATGGGGGTTGAGATGGTCGGTCGTCGGTTAGTGATACATCCAGAATGATCGGAAGCTGGACTGTCGGCGAGAGAGATCCAAGTTCAATTGTTCAAGATCTAGACAGCTGGCGTGTGAAATTTACAAGAATTCATTCAGCTTCGACCGAATACGTTGATTGAATCTCGAAAATCTCGAATTACGAATTATAGCAGCAAGTTAGCTGCGTAGCGAGTTCCGAGATAAAATGCAAGAGGAACCGGTATCGCGGCGACGAGAGCTTTTCCAAGATATCAATACTTACTTAGCATGGTCTACAAACACCGTACTCTCTCTCTGGCCTTGATGATACTACTTAAGTAGACGGGACGAGATACTAAGCAGCGCCGAGGCGGTGGAGGTGGGGTTTCTGGGGTAGTGCGGAGGGAAATACCGAGGCAACTTCTAGACTAGACTAGATAGGGTAGACACAGACCCTGCCAAGGGATTCACTTGACAGGATGGGAAGACCAATGAGCGTATTCGTATTGTCGAAGGCGGTGACCACATATCAGAACCTTGTGAAGGTCATAGAGTTTTATAGTAATTCGCTGGCCAAGAATGAGGTATGGTAAGGAGATGGGTATCAGCATATATGATTTCGGGTGAAAATGTGAGACAGACAGGTGCAAATAGTATTCGTAAAGTTGATTAATTTGTTTCCATACGGTACGACATTGGGTTCCCACGAAGTACATCATACCCAGAAACGCCGCGCTTGTAATTCTACAGAACAGTATCCCAAAATTCGAGCAGATAGACATGAGAAGTCAGCCGAAGTGAGGCAAACGGGCGGGTACAAACTCATCCCGTGGACCTTGGGATGTCGATGTGACCGGTGACCGAGATTCTCTTGGAGCTAGTCTCTCGTCAGCGTCAGTACCGTCTTCATCTGATATCTCGTCCAATATTGCCGAGTCCGGGACTGGGATATGGTCAATCGCTACGATTTCCGATTTCACCTCGGGCACTGATTCAATTTGCAGATTCTCTCGACTCAGGCCGCGGTGAAGAGCCAGATTAGCAGCGGCCTGGCGCTTCTTCTCTATCGCTTCATCTTCTTCTAATTCTAGCCGCAATTCTTCTCGCTGCAGGTCCTCCAGTGAAGGAGCTGGCAGCAATGATGGGCTTGGCGGGCTGGAACTTGAATACCGACCTTGCCGAACTGACGGCCTTATCGAGTCTATCGTCGCTCCCGACTCGCTCCGCGAGATCTTGTAGTTTGCTCTGCGTTTTCCTTTGCTACTTTTGGTCCGGCTGCTGGAACGGTCATCGTGGTCTAATGAAATGGTGAATTCGTCATCTAACGGTATAGCATCTTCTTCCCCTTCTTCATCGCTGGGGAAAAGATCGCCTCGTGATCGGAATGAGTCGCTGGTATCCCCGCTGCCGGCCGTACCACTCCGCTTCCTAGACTGTATTGGTAAGTCGCTGGGATGTGCGTCACCGTCGTTGGTGCCTAATAACGGTTCGTGTTCGCCTTCCCCGGCGTGCTTCATAGAACCCGGGTGTTCCTGTAGATTGGCTGCGCTCGGTTTGTACCTTAACGTCCCGCCTATTTTGAATGGTAGACGACCAAGAAACCCAAGGGGCGCGGTGCTTGGAATGATCGTAGGGTCATCGTGGCCGCTCGCTCTTCTTCGAGGACCCCTTGTGCCGTAGCTCATACCGCGAGCTCTGGTCCTCGGTTGCTCGTGTACTTCGGCGGTCTGACCTTTCCGCTTTCCGGAGCCTGCTACCAAGCGGTCCCAGTCTTCGGCGCGCCAGCCACCCAAGAGGCCCCCGTCTTGGTCACCAAATTCTTCATCCCAATCATCGTAGAAGTCGAAGCTGAACTCGGCCGCCCCTCGTGCTCGCTGGCGTTCTCTCGCTCGCCGAGCGCGCTCCTCGCGGTCGCCCAGACAAACTGCCGTACAGCTATCGAACGCCGAAGCGACGGACCCGAGGCACGGTGTGATATAGGTATGCCCGAAGCTCCAGATGCCGGCTGCGGCGTTCTCTGTGACGATTTCGGTAGTCTGTGATATCTGGTTCCAGCGCTGCCGAAGGCGTGGGTCTTCAAGAAAAGTCGCCATATTTGGTCACAGCGCGGACAGCGTTACACAAGAGCGGTGGTTGCAGCTGGCGTTTTCGATGAAAGAGGACGGGATTGAGTCGACGCACGAGGCAATAGGAGCGACGGAGACCTTTCGTATGGCGGATGGGCCGTTGGTGTGCTGATAACGGGTGCTGCGTTGCGCCGAATATTAGCGATCGATGCATACAGCACTGAGCCGGCAGCGACCGTAAAGCCGTTTCATCTAATTGAAAAGGCCGTCAAGAAGGAAAAAAGAAGATCAAATTAAATCAAATCAAATCAAGTAAATTGCGAGCTGGTGAGCGTATGTGACATCGGAACGGGACCCAAAAGAAAGCGACTGTTCCGTGCCTAAATGCTGAATTCTAGTTCAATTGACAAAACTCACGACGTGGTTGAATTTGAAGGCGTAGTGCGTAGTGACGGGCGGGCTTAGGCTTCAGTGGGGTTTGAGCCTTGAGTGTGCGAGTGTGCTTCCATTGGGAAATTCCAAATGCAAATGGCAGGATGCGCAAATCGAGGGCTACTGTAGGTAACTATTCAGGGATGGGGGCCGTAGAGCTGATGCATACTGTAATAGGTATGTATGTACATCAAAATGCAGGGACTGACTTGGGGGACGAGGAATTATTACTACGTAGGTTGGTTGGTACGATCGATGGATTGGTGTCAGTACCTAGTTACCGACCGACTGCTTATAGGTGGTGTGAGATTGTTAAATCGCTACAGTAAGGAAAAGAAGGGTAAAAAGATGGTTGCTCAACAGAGGAATGAGTTCCGTATCTTCACCAACAAGATAGTTTTGCTACAGGTAATCTCAGTTAGTTTGGGCTGTTGGGAAAAGTTGGAATGACCTCATCCCTTTATTGTAGGTATTGTAGGTATTTTGACCTGTCCCACAAGAACCCCCCACCTTTCCGTTCCGTCATGTAGGCTGCCAGCTGGTGCTCATTTACTCTTTACGCTAGGTAGGTTAGGTACTTAGGTACTTACTTCGTACGAAGTAACCTCTTTCGAAAAAGGCGAAGCGGTGTAATACGGCAGGATGGGCAAGCTTCGCCGGTTGCGAACCCGCTTGTCTTCCTTCATTGATTAACACCACTTGCCCATCGCTACCAGCAGCCGATAAGCCCCAATGTGCTGCTGGACCATTATCCAAAAATCCATTTCATTCGTATACACCCGAGCCAACACGTCGTTTGGCAACCATCTCCTATACAATTACAAACGCCAGACTTGCCCCCCATAATACAGTACTATACCCAACCGCTTTGTTCGAACGCGCGCCTGGCTACGCCATCTTCGGCGCTGTAACTTGTATAAATATATATATATCTCTCGATGATCATTCTACATATCGCACGCGATGCTTAACACGGTGCCCCAAGGTGGTTGGGGTGCCGGTGCAGCCACTGCTCCCAATCGTAAGTCCAATGGATTTCCTTTCATCGATCATCGACGATGAGCTGCAACGCGTTGCGTTGGTCCCGCTACGTGGGAACATGTCGATTCTCGATGAGCACACCATCTAGCAGAGCACTGCGCGACTGTGCTGGCCTAGCTGGGTCGAAAGAAAGGCGCCCCTCGACTTGCCATGTCTCGCTTCGACGTTTGCGATGTTCGTTTTGCCCTGGGTCGTCAGCTAGACGTTCTGATTGGATTGGGGGATAATCCTGCGCAAGGGAAGGAAACACAGAACACCATCAGCTCTGGGCGGCCTAGTCCTCTGCACTATTTGGCCAAGGTCTCTCCATCGATATTCGCGGAGCTTTCGCAACCCGAGAAACCTGGTGCTGACATGTCTTTTGACCCGTAGCCTTCAGCTCAGCAACGCCTCCACCTGGGAATCCATTTTCTAAGCCGCCAGCCAATCCTTTTCAAAATAGCAATGCCAATACTCAGACACCCGCAATGAACCCTTTTCTTAAATCGACTACGAAGGCCAACCCCTTCTCTACGGCAGCGACTTCCTCTTTCAAGCGATCAGCATCACCGACATCAGCACAAACGACAAATGCAGCGGCCACGGCTCGAAACCCGTTCGAACAATCGAATCGAGAAACCCCTGCGCCTGGCTTGCCGGCATCTAGACTGACGACGTCGGCTGGTGTGCGTCCGTCATTCCCCAAGCCAGTCACGAACGACCTCAGAACGGTTGCTGAGTTTGTCAAGCCAGCATGGCCTAATGGGCCCACCACGCCCGTAGCGCCCATGCGCGAGTCTGTAGACGCCAGGAGACGGAAAAGTGGCCTAGGCGCACATGGCAATGGACAAAACGGTGTGATCTTTTCTGCCCCGACCAGTATGGCTGTGACACACGGGGTTACCTCCGGGTTCAGCGCGGATGCGCAGAGTATGGTTCCCAACAGGGCGTTCGATAGTTCTTCTCCTAATCCGCATGATGGTCGTTCTTATGAACTAGCGAGAAAAATCCAACAACAGCTCTCGAAGGATCGGATCAAACCTCCTCAATGGCCCGCCAACCCCGGGAGCCACACGCAGCGCCAGGCGATGGAAAATTTCCGAGAGTCTTACAAGACATACAGAGAGAAGGCTCGGAAATCGTTAATAAGGGCGGGACTCATCGATGACCCTGATCAGAGAAGGACCCTGCAGCAAGCATTGGACTTCCGCGGCATATCCGAAGAGATGTGCCCCGAATGGGAGAAGATTACAAGGATCATCGAATATGATGTGAGAAATCCAGAGAAGGCACCTGATGACTCGGGCGACCTGGTTGCGATACCCTCGCTCATGGTGAAGAGGCTCGCTCGATCGGCCGCAGGTCAAGACGCACCTCTTCCGATGGATGTTCGCTCCTTTGCTACCCTCCGGAAAACTCTGGACTACCTGATCGACGACTTGATACCAACCGATAGTCTCTTACCGTCAAAGCATAACTTTCTCTGGGATAGGACGCGAGCCATTCGGATCGATTTGTCCGTGCAGAAGTACAATCTGACACCGGACGAACGGACGGATCTGGTGTATTGTCTAGAGACCATCGCCCGTTTTCATGTCACTGCGCTGCACCTTCTCTCACAAGATGGCTTCGCCGCCGACGATTTCTCCGAACAGCAAGAAATCGAGCAGTTGGGAAAGACCCTTATTTCTCTGAAGGAGCTGTATGACGATTGTGTCGAGCAAGGTATCGAATGTGCGAACGAAGCCGAGTTCCGGGGGTACTATATCGTCTTCAACGCTCGCAACCCTTCTATCAAAGAGACAGTCGAGGGCTGGGGTACACGCCTTTGGAATACTAGTGGAATTCGCACAGCGATGTGTTTGGTTGAATCCTTGCAAAATACCTGGACCCTTCAAGGGCCTTTAAACCCATACGCGCCAACGGAGCTTGCTCTGGGCGCGGCAGCGATATTCTTCTCGATCGTCTCTTCCGTGGAAATCTCATATACCATGGCCTGCTTTGCGGAAATACATTTCAATGATGTTCGAAAATCTATACTTCAGATATTGAGAAAGTCCTACACTAGGCCGAGGGACGGGCCAAAGGATATTACGCCAGCCTTCCTGAAAGAGCGGCTGCGTTTTGATACGGAAGACGAGGCAGTTGACTTTGCGCAAAAACATGGCATAGTTTTTGGACAAGAGGGTACTCACAGATATGCTATCCTGAACACTCGACAATCCATTGACGAACCACGTGTTCGCCACGCATTTTCTCGGAGCATCGTTGAACGTAAACGTTCTGGCCATTCTCTGCCCTATGTTATTCACCAGACCGTATACCAAGAGGACAAAGACGAACCTACGGTCGTGGATCAAGAAGCGGGCTTGTTTGTTACTGACACAGAAAACGCTCCCATTGACACATCCGACCTTGCACACGACAGTGAAACAGACAGTATCGACTCAACTACTGTACCCCCCAGTCCTCCAGCCACCATGAATGGCCAGTCATCAAACTCGACGACACCTCTCTTTGGTGCTTCTGCAAAGCCATCCTTGTTCTCTAGGAGCGATGCCGGAGCCAAGTCACTCGGAGCCGCAGCCGCTACATCGACTACTACAGTTTCCTCGGGCTTCCTGGAATCTTCTGCTGCACCTACCCGCCCCCAGAATTCCAGTGCATCCAATCGGTCTCTATTTGAACAAACGCCACCTTCCGTTAACATAAATAATGGTGGCATATCTGTGGGTAAGCGGTGCCTCTTGTTTGTCCATCAGCATGTCGAAATTTATGTACTTCGTCCACCGCCTTGTTGGATCGGCGTCCTATTACCTCGTGATTTTCAACTAATACCGAAACAGGTCCTAACTTGTTGGTGTTCTCACCAACCCCCAACCCAACTATTCCACCTTCCGGGCAAGTCACACATACCAAGGGTCATTCAGAAGAAGAATCCCCGGCCAGCCCACCAGCAACGCTGTCTAGCCCAGAACGAGCAAAAACAGATCTTGATCCAAACGCGTCAAGTGTTGCCATTCCAGCGATCGCAATGCCCAAGAAGGATCTAATGGCTGATTTCACCCGGTGGTTCGTTCTAGCTGATAAAGGACTGATGAAAGATGAACTAGAAGCACTCGCTGTCGAGCACGTGCTGAGGAGCACGTGGGAAGAGTTCAAGACTGCCGAAGAAGAGAGAATACGTCAAGAAGAGGATGAGAAATCATGGGCTGAAGCGCTCAAGTTTCGCCATTACAGCCTCAAAGTCACCTTCTTCTATCGTTGGCGCGATATCACTCGTAAACGGAGGATTATTAAGCGTATTCGACTCGAGAAAGAGAAGGCCAGAAAGTGGAATTCACTTCAGAGTACCACAGAGCGCGAAATTGCCGAAGGTGCGAATAGAGAGAAGGCTATTCGAGAGGTGAAGGAACTTGTTGAGCGCAGGACTAGGGGACACACGCAGGAAATGACGAGGATGAGAGAGTCAACACAGCCCCGGCAGAGTCTCGAGGAAGCTTTGTTAGCTACGGGTGTATTCAGCGGGCTGCAAGATGAAAGGGCAGCCGCGCACCGTGCCGCTCAGGATGACGACATTGATCCCGAGAGCGGTATGTTGCCAGCAGAGAAACTAAGACTCCGCTCTGAGAACCAGCGGCGGCGGAAGCGCGGACTCCCTCCCCTCAAGCGATTTCCAGAAGCAAGAGTCCACAAGGACGGCTCGAAAACCGCCTTGCTTCGCGCGATTGCGAGTGGTACTGGTCGGGACTCTTTATCCATGTCCACTAATAGCTTGCGGAACTCGACGTTCAGCTCCAGTTATCGATCAAGCCTGGGGTTTAACAACAACCGAGTTTCTAAGTCGCGCCCCGCTGTTTCAGATCCGTATTGGCGAATGAAGGCAAATGGCCTGGTACAGATGCCCAACGGGGAGTACCTTCATGAGACACTTGCACTACCGATGCTTCGAGAAGGGAAGAGGTTTCCGGGGTTGGGAGACTACGGACTACCACCCGAAGAGTCATTCACCCCGAGTCAATCACCCCCTGCTGGTCTGGACTCGATGCTGGATTCAGTTTCGCCTACTCTCGCCAGATTTACGGGAAACAATCGGACCAGCGGATCCTCATCTGAGTTTGATGAGGTCAAGCACAAGCGTAAACGTGACCAGGCCGAAGACGAGGATCTGACTGCGTATCGGAATGAGGCCCCGGCAAGTCGGAAACGAGCCAAGAGCAGCGACCATGTCGGTGCGGCAACCCCAAGCACAGATCAGGATTTTCTTGACAGCATCGCGAATCTCCTGAATCAGGTCACTGCCGTGGCCAAGTCTTCGTCATAAGACTGAGGGATAAAAGCGAACCAACGCATCGACACTTGAAACCATGAATAAGATCCCAACCACATTCCCTAGATAGGACTATCGAGAAAATTGGAATGCGTTTGTCCTTTATCTACTGCATCATTGCATTTGATCGGCGTTCTTTTCATCTCGTTCAGTTGGAAATACAACATTTGATTTTGAGCACAGCGCTTTGATAACGCAGCACTGTAATTTTTATACCAAACGGCGCAGTGCAGAGTAGGCGGGAATGAAATGGAGCCACAAGGAAAGAAATACAACAGAATCGGGCGGCGAGGCGTAGGGTGTTTTTCCCTCTATATATCCAACTCTCGATTCTTGGTGGTTTGTCTTTTTTTTTTCTCACGTTCTTCCCTTCCTGTATAATGCAGTCTTTGATTTTATAGTAGTACTACAAAGTAGTGACGAATGATGATACCCCGGGTATATCTGCGGCGCGCGGGGGTCGATATGGGAATTGGAGAGCGACGCGATGTGAGGAGGAGAGGTGGGATGAGAGGCAACCAGAAGATAACGACGCGGTCGTGATGAATAAAATACATAATAGCGAAGCAGCTTTCCCTGCTTCCCATGCTTCCTGCACTACTGCTTCTCAAGTTTTCTTCATTTGATTTCGTGAATGCGAACAAATCACGCGACTCAGTAAACAAAGGCTTGCCCTAAGTAAACAAAGACATGCCAGAGAGATTTACAAGTGTCACATAGTAATGAACGAAACGCCCTTCGTAAACGCATGAACTCGATCTACATGCGCGGATACATCGCTTCGTCTATCAGGTTTGTATGGCCTCAAGCCTATCAACCACGTGCTATATCTCTCTAACCGCACCTTCTATCCTCTATCCTGATATGTACATTCGTTCGCTTCTCTAAATTATTTTCTTCGTCGCTATGTCGTTACTCATTATTCTTCGCAAGCCAGCTTAATAGATGTCAAAGGCCCAAGATGGCCACTCTCCGTCTGATGCGCGCTATTTACCATTATGAAACCCCGTCTATTGTGCAGCGAAAATCAGACATCCCATCATACCATATCTCGATCAACGCGTTCCCTCGAGCGATCTGTCGACTGAGGATTACTAGTCCTAGTCCTACGGAGGGTGCCCACTGAACGGCCGAACAATCCTCTGTTGCTGCCCCTGGCGCTACCATTAGTTGAAGGTCGGTCAAGGCTCAGGCTATTTTTCGCGCCGGTCGTCGAACCGGATGGCGGCTCCTCATTGATGCGTGGCGGGAGCTGCGTGGTCGGGATGTTGTTGCTCGAGAGCTTACGGCTGACAAACACGTCCTGGAACATGTCGTTAGCGTCAGCGACCCGGGAGTTGGCTCGTCGTCGCGTCGCGGTGAGCAGGGCAGGGTCCACCGTCGGCTGCTGGTTCTGATCCTGGTACGACGGGGGTGAGATGTTGGCCTGGAAGATGGGGAAGTCCCTGCCGGACACCTGGAACTGTTGCCGTGGCTGTTCGATGCCCAGCGCCACCATGTGGTTCATCATCTCGATCGCGAACCTGTTATGACGGGTCAGGCGCAATAACTCGTTCTGGAAGCTCGATTTGTGAAAGCAGATAAAGTTGACCGTCATGCTGCACGCCTTCTCGAAACTGACAAGTTCGGTAATAATCTTGCTGGTGTAGTCGCGTTTGTTCGCCAAGACGTACTCGGTCATACGGGCCTCGAGCTCTGTGATCACCGACGAAGGCGTCCCATATTTGATCTGAAGCGTGAAGATGTCCGCTAGCGAGCCGCTACGCCGATGATTGAGGATAAACAAGGTGTTCAAAACAGAGTTGGGCGCCTGGACGATGTGTCCCTGCATCTTCTTGAATTCCGTATATAACAAGGAGATTTCGGTAACATAATAGTCGTCACCTTGCAAGGTCGTTCCGGTATTGCCGTAGATGGTAACACGATCACCGACATCAAACGGATGTTTGACGAAAACGAAGATGATGGACTGAAGGAACTCCTGAGCCGTGGCTTGCAGAACCCAGGCCAAGCCGAGAACGGCCGAGCCGGCCGAAGCCAGGGCAGCCGCCGTATACGGAGAGATCGTAGAGATGAAGACAATGACAGCAATGATGAAGATGATGACGAAGAACACTCGATCCAGCTTGGTAATGACCGAATCGAGATCTTTGACGGAGGCGGCAATCGCTTTCTTCTCCCGGTGAACCTCGTCGACAAAGGCTTCCAGTTCCTCCATGGAGACGTCGCCATTGAGATCACGGTCAAAGACCATGAACGCAGCCTCTGCCGATTCGCTGTTAGGGAAGGCAGGATTCAAGTCTGCGGGAGTGAGGACATCGCTCCCGTTCTGCACATAGGTACGGAATAACCGACGAGCGAGGACCTGGGCCGAATTCGAGTTGCGCAGCAGCTCGGAGACCACTTTGCGTGGATGATTGCTGAGCTTGATCTGACGACCCGTGAAGTCGCCAGCTACGCGGTTGGTGAGATCTCCCAGCTTGGTCGCCACCTCTCGCGCGTTGTTGGCAATAAGGCCCAACGGCGTCTTGGTTCCCGAACCAGCGCGCTCTCCCATGACGGCCTCTTCCGAGACCAGTCGGTCTTTTGAATGCTCGTAAAGATGGACAAGATACCTGGCGTTCCGTGTGTGAGCGAGAGAGAAGAAATCAGCAGGGTGGGCCGTCCGCACTTACGCTATACTCTGTTTGTTCACTTCAATACGATTTGAATAGGTACGCTGGTGGAAAGAATAGGCGATCCACTGAATCAAGATCTTCTCGACAAAATTCAAGACGGCCAATACAAAGAAAGCAATGATGACCTTGTTGACGACGTCCACCCATCTTATATCGGGATACGGCGTGTTGGACTCGTCTGGCACACGTGCCGGGACCTTGTGATTGTTCATGATGGGAAGGAAGGAGACGAGGATGGCGAGCAACCACAGGAACAGGGCCAGATGGAGCTCAAGTTGGCGACCGACATCTCTCCACTTCGAGTAGTGCCCAGAGCCGGTGATCTTGCCAAAGAGTCCCAGGACATATGGCATAGCCGACGTGGTGATCCTCGCGGCCCAGAGAGACAACCAGACAACCTCGAGCCAGATCCCGAACCACAAGAGCTGGACACCTCCCGGCCCACCAATGACGGCCTGCGAGCCGGGGTCCAAGAAGATGCCGAGGAGGATGGGGACCAATAGGACCGTGGTCACGGGTAGACTGTAGAGAAAATATCTGACAAAACGTGGAAGGTTCTTGACGAGCTTATAAGCATCCCTAAGCTTGCTCGCATGCTCGAGCGGCTGATCGAGGACAGGGTTTTGAGCAGGCTGGTTGAAGACATCTTCCTTGGCGGAAGCAGGCGTGCGCGCCCTCGAGTGAGAGCGGCGCACTTCGTAGTCGTTCTGAGTGACAGAACGCTCGGCCTGAAGCAGGGTCAGGTCATCGACCAGCCGAGTGGCCTCATCACGCGATTCGGCTGCCGACATGTAGTGGGCGTCTGGAACATGGCGGTCCGATTCATGGGGAACCTCCAGATGTCTGAGCCGCTCCCTCCCCTCACGACGTCTTTCCGAGTCACCATATCTCGAGAAGGGAGAAGCATGTTCCAGCGTAGGTGAGCCCTTCTCGTTGAATTCACTGTCGGCTCGGACGTCGGCCATCTTAATGGATCTGCGGCATTGACGACCAGTAGAAATACTCAGCTGCTAAGCCCGGGTGTTATCCGGAACCGGTTATTTCGGGCCGTGTGCTAGAGGATTGCTACAAAGAACAAGAAGCGAACGTCTGTGGATAAGGGGTTAGGATGTTGTTGTTGTTATTTCTGAGACGAGGGGACGAGGAGGTGAATAAAGGGAACAAGAACGAGTGTATGTATAAGGTATGGGTAGATATGGGTAACGAACGATATGTTCAAGTTTTGGTCGGGAAAAAATGGGCGCATATCAGTAACAGGGCGAATAACGCCTTCCCCCAAAACTGCAAGCAGCGAACAAACATGACGCGCTTCTTTGATTCCGTGGGCCCACAGTGTATCCACGGGGGGTGTATACTACTATTGGGTACTGAGTAGCTATACTGTACACTAGTAGGGTATCTACCGGCTTCAAAACATGAAGGTACTACATAACGACCGATAGTTGTTGCTTTACTTGGGTGGGTAAAAGTTCCCCAGTTGGCCAAGCTACCCCAAGGGCTATTCGAAGCTCTAGTCGGGGTCTTATACGGCTACACAGCGGGCCGGCCGTCGGACAACGTTGAATCAGGAGCCGCGCCTGTCATGCTTATATGTACATTAGGTATGCGGACGGAAGTAATAGTTACATACCACAGAAAATAGTAGAGCTTGATTCATGGGGCCCCAAACATAAATCGTTCTCAAGTCATTAAACTGCTACTACCTAGGTAGTTTGACTACGAGATAAAAACCACCATACCAGATCATCTAGGTAGCACAGGTTGGTTCAATTGCTGCCAAGTTTCAATCCCAATCAGCATAGGTAGATACATTAGAACCACTCCGTCACAGAGTTGCGTAAAATCGAAGCGACAATGGCTACACAGAATACATACAGTACAAGTACAGCTTGCTACAAAACACGATGAAGTGTCAACGCTGCTTGAAAAAAAAATTGACCCCCGCGCTAGTCGATCCCGGGCTTGCGAGGCTCTATCTCGATGCAAGGGGTAACCCACGCCATTAGCGCCAATGCCGCCATGATGCTGGCTTAGGTTGTGTAACTGTTAGCGTACCCACGCACATACATGTATGTACCTAGTGGTGCAAGAAGTTTCCATGGTGTGGGGCCAGATTCACATGGTCAACAGGTACTAAGTACTTATGTATGTTCATATTCTATTGCATCTTTCACTAAGGTAATCATATATTTTGTAAATCTCGTAACGTTTATCCAGAAATGTAGAAATATGCATATAATTGTTTCTTCATCCAGGCCGACAGGGTGCTATCCTGTGGGACAACAAGAGAAGCACCGTGTCAGCGACACCCTTTTTTTGCCATTCAGATCCGGAGCCCCTAAACGATCCGAGATCAGCGTCGTGTTTACTGCTGTAGGTACACAGCAGCAAGCACAGTTATCGCCTCGATACGGCTTCACGAATCAGCCATTACTCCAATTGGACAGCTGTCACACATGCCAAGATTATTTGGCACTCACTACCCGCTATGGCCCATAACACTAATACCTTGCTCGCTCGCGAGGTATTCTCAAGCCGTTATATCTACCTGAGGTAGCTACTGATTACTTACGTTACAGGTAAGTACGGCTACAGTCACTCGGAACTAGTTATGACCTTTGCGTTTCTACTCATGCATGAGTCAAGAATACTTGTATCAACCCATTCACTCCCTTGGCATGAATGTCTTACGGCTTGCTTTTGAATATTTTGTTCACAGGCCGTTTGCTTGTATGATGCGCTGTATAGAAAAACTTTTAAATAAGGGTATTAGGTATTCGCTTGGCGAGATGCATGTCCGTAGATCGTTTGGCTCAACCGAGAATGTGACGTCATGCGGCATAATCTGTCCACCATTCAGGGACCCTGGTTTATCACCGACAAGGCCAGGGTAGCTGCAATCTGTTAGCCAACAACCCGGTCCATCGGATTTTCTCGTTTCAGGTCTTCATCATGAAAGTAAAAAAAGTACCTATTCGGTTGTTTCTCATAATTCATTTGTTTCAGTTTCCTCCGTCACATGTCTCTCATGGAGCGAGACACAATGTAGGTATTAGAGCCGATGATTGCATGCGTCAGGGTGGGTTATGAGTTGTCACCCGCTGTCAGATCGTGGAGATCTCTTCCCAATACCCAGAGAAAGTTGGATCTGTCATACCGTACTGTGTAAGATCTCTAGTAAACGGGGTCGGTAGATATGGGGAAAGACACAACGCGTGTCGTCTCTTCCTAGTTCACTGTGTACATATTATACAGGAAAGCAAACTCCCCACCTCCAACACGTTTCGTGGTTCTGTGTCATGATCATGGCCGACGCATACATAAGTTGAGATTCAGACATGTATTTGACGTTCCCTTCTCTTTCATAGGCCCAGGCACCAAGCACATTAGGGTACGCAGTTACGGCGCAGAATAGTAATTCTCATGTAGCCGATTTCCTCACCGAAGTTGTTGAATCTGTTCTCGTATTATTGATTTAATTTCATTCTTAAGGCCAAATGATCCGGAGATCAGTGACAACTTGTCACTAACAAGTGCCACAGATCACCCGCACTTAATCTAGAAGATCGCTGATCCGTAAACTGCCCTCGATACTTCCACTAAGATCTACCGCGTGACTTTTCAGTCAGATAATCTTTATAACTTTCCATATTCATTGTATACCAACATAAGGTATGAACGACAACTCTAGGCGGATTCAATAATGACTATTGGTGGCAATATTGAAATCAAGCCAGATAACTGAGAAGAAAGTACTTCATCTTCTTGATATATGTAAGCTATACGATAATGATAAGAAAGGAGGGGGAAAAAAGGGAATTGAATTCTTTCGGCGTCTGTCACAGGTCTGGCTGAGAGGGACTTCACGGCCCCCTTGAAGCCAACGTTTCTAAAAACCTGTCGACCGTCTAGACGTGGATTAAACATGATGGCATGAGCCAGCAGCCAGCCAAGGCCACGGCCGAGATGAGAGGGGAAATGTAATCTCACATATCCGGGGACCTGAATATTACTCACAATCTTATACCACTTACCCATCACCTTCACAGCTACCAGTCCCCCGCGTAGCCTATTCTACTGCAGACTCAACTTCCTTACAGGCTACTTCCCTCTTTACGAGTTACTGCCTTGGCCATTGAACAGGGACAATCATAGTTCTTGAGAGCCACACAGCTGTAACAAGACGCGATGACGCATATCAAAGAGGCTGGTCAACACCAGGTCCTGACCTCCACGAGTTTAACTCGGACGGCTCTCCATCTCCAAAGCTGTATCCCCCACAATTGGCCGAAGTATAGCTTGTACTCATAGCAGAGGAAGAAACAGCTTTAGAAGAATGTTTCGCAATCTCTATGAAAAAGGAGGCCGAACCACGGCTGCCTCTCCCTTCATTAGATTAGCTAATAACGATGCGGCCGCTGAAAGTACTACAGTGCTGAATCAACCCGCTCTCGACGCACAACGTAAGACCACTGTGTTCGGGAGGGCCGCCAGCAAATTAGGACTCCGGGCTGCTAACCAGCAAGAAGCAGGGACTCATGAGAACGGTGCGCAAGGTACCGTGGATCGTGAAAAGGACACCGCGACCTAACCCCGCGAGATACCTGCTCTGTTCCCTAAGGGCTGAATTCTCGATCCCATTTTCGACGTTGGCTAATATGATACTTGCTCAAATAAATGGTAACCTACGCGACCCTCAGCCTCTGCAACCGGCAACTTATCTACTCAGAATATGAACGAGATAACAAACGCAAGCTACGTTACCTCGCTCGGCAGTCGATCTTTGGCTGATTTTGGGCACGGCATTACTGTTCTACCCGTCGGTGAGGAGTTGTTACTATTTGGTCCGAAGCTAGATGACGTGATGAACCGCGAATTCCTCGATGTCATTCAGAACGCAAACCACGCCTGTGCAAAACCGCCACGTATGCGCAACCTCAATAAAGATAGCGATGAATTTCTTCGGCGTTGGTTTGATAATAGGTATTCTTCGCTGCCTGTCGAGAGCCTCTAAGTTGTCGAGGCGTCGACAAGAGTTTCTAATGACGGTATCATCGATTGTGTTGTGCAAATATGTGTCATCCTTATGAATATAATAATACTCCCATTTTCCCATTAGGCTCTGATCGCCACACTGTTCTACAGTCTGTTAGCAATGACCTCGTGTATATATAGAGAGGCTCTGGGAGGGTCTACTGTATATAAATCAAATCAAGTCGGAGATGCTGAAGGTCTCTAGCCAAGATCACATAACTTCGCAGCTGTAAGAAATTATAGGAACATATCCACGAGATGACGGCCGGCTGCCTCGATGGCGCTATTGAAAAGGGGCTGGACAGTGTTGCCAAAAAAACCCCCCAGTCTTCAGGAAAATCGGAATAACTTGACAGGGAGCGGCCATGCCGGCATTTTGAAAAGGAGAGGAGACTCCTCATATCCATATATAGCAATTCCGGCTTCTTGAAATAGTATACGCCGTAACAATAGCCGACTTGAAGCTAAAGTTATCGAATATTTCCAATGTGTGCCCTCGGTATGCACAATTTTTACTATCGGCATCAACTACTTACCTCCGCATTAACGTCAAGAGGGTTGTAAGTATAGTGTAATAATTACTTGCGTTTTAGGTTATAGTAGAGAAAGGCGACAGCGAGGTTAGTATTACCCGCCTAGCGGACAATGAAGTTTTCCACCAGGAGAATAGTGATACTCGGCCAGGACAGCTACAATTACCATTCAAGTTTTTCTTGCCGCCAGAAAAACATACTAGTGGACCAGCTGATAACATAGCGCTTATTTTCCTTACGAAGACCTCGTAGACATGGTTGAGGTAGCTGAAACTTACCAACGCGAAGAGGATATCGAAGAGGGACCGCCCCCAAAGTTCTCAATATGGATGGCAAACTCCTAAGGAACCTCCACAAGCATGGCTTCGTACTAATTAGTAATAAAAAAGAGAAGAAGAAGAAAAATAGTAGGGTAAACAACTAAAGGTTGATTTAAACTAGTATTATCGTTTTGTTTATTTTAATAAACCGCTTGTTCATTAAACAATGCTATTGCGGCGGGGCATCGTGATCCCTAGATTTTGTGCGGATCAGGCCTGCATTAAAACTTGTTCAACGGCTTATGACGTATCATTTTACGCATTGGTGGTGGTGGTGGTGGTTAATAGGTAAATAAAAGCATAGAGTACGACATTGAAATCGAGATCTAGGTGGATGATTGGGTTATTGGCCGGTAGGTGCAGTTGCAAAGCGTCATGCTAATGCGTCGTCACTAGAATGGCGGGGGAGTATATAATTAGAGGTAAGGACTTACAGAAGCTATCATTGCTTGAACCTTTTCCTTTCAATTTCAACTGAACTCAAGCAGATCACTTGACCACCGAAGCTACATAGTCATTACTTAGCTTTTGTTTTACAGACAACAAACCTAACCCATCTCATCTCAAGCCATGGACTCTGCGGGTGCAAAATCAACTGTCTCCCGAGACATGCAAGAAGTTACCCAGGGCAGAGAAGACATTTCACATAAGGTGCAAGGTCATAAAGCAAACTTATCTAATCCCAGTTAGTAGCATGATCTCTCTTGTTCGTTGGCTTACTGGAAGGATGCGAAGACTGATGAATAGTCATAAAGACACAAGCGATGCGTCAAAGGAGAACAGCCGTCGGGTCATCGACAACCTCGGCGGGGACGCTGCACATTACAGTGGCGAGGATCAGCCGCGTTCGAAGACTGCAGCTGAAGAAATAGATGGTAGTCGCGCCATGCTCCACTGAGGTTATCCTACCAATAGCGCGCTTGCATGTAACGTACCTAGTACCCTGCCGGCCAACGTACCAATCTGGCCAACCCCTTTATCCCATAC
This sequence comes from Xylaria flabelliformis, assembly GCA_007182795.1. Taxonomy (NCBI): domain Eukaryota; kingdom Fungi; phylum Ascomycota; class Sordariomycetes; order Xylariales; family Xylariaceae; genus Xylaria; species Xylaria flabelliformis. The sequence goes on along the minus strand of VFLP01000066.1, from coordinate 80,527 downwards.
AACACCATACAAAACCACGATTCCAACAGAACAACAACACTACTACAACACGAAATAAAAAATCGACCCTTCAAAACGATATATATAACAACCGAGCGATATCGAATATTAAAATTATACGAGCTTAACATGCGGCGTTAAAAAAATAAAAAATATTATGCTTATAAGCCGCTTAAATCTATTATTGTTTAACGAATTTCTTTTTTTCCATTTTTGCGCCGCATGCTAAGCTTATATAATTTCGATATTCAGTATTGCTCGGTCGTTATATATATCGTTTCGAAGGGTCGAGTTTTTATTTTGTGTTATAAAAAAGTTATTGTTGTTGGTTAAGATGGCAAATGTATGATGTTGTATGGGATAAAGGGGTTGGCCAGTTTGGTACGCTGGCCGAAAGGGTACTAGGTACGTTAATTATAAGGTTCTTTTGGATCCTTGCTAGTGGGGGATATACATTGGAATTCGTCGCAGAATGAAAGTTTTCCCAAAGACGCCGAAACAGCGAATGCGAATATGAAAGTGTCATGTCGGGAAACTGCTTCCCAGACACTTGTAGGCACCTACCTAAGTAAAGACCTATCCATTGTGAGGGATAACTAGGTAAGTCTTTGCAGGTGCTCTCCCCTCACGGAGTGACCTGCGGCGTTATAATCAGTTAGGTATAACTTCTAGTTAAGTGCCTACTGAGACCGTTACACCGATCCACTTGTAGTCCACAATATCCACGTTTAGCTCGTCAAGCTGAATAACATGGGGCACCAAAATAGAAGCCAATGAAGAGGGCATGCTCACTTAGAATTGCATCTGGTCTTCCACATTCATCTTTGTCTCATGCTTGCGCAACCTTTTCATATCATCGGACTTGAATATCATTCACTTACATATATTTATATGATTGACGATTCAGACCGAATGTAGCATGGAGGATGATGATGATAATGATGATGCTTCTGCCGTGTACAGCAGGGCTGGCCGAGCCCGGTAGTTGCACATGAATGCGATGGGTCTCCCAAAGTTCAGCTCCTGCACGTTAATAGAGGTCGCCGTCCAATAACCCCCTACATTGCCTCGATGGCGCATTGGGCGCATCGTGATTGGCGCTAATGGCGGACGCTCTCCTCACCCGACATGACTTTCTCCCTGCCTTTGAGGAATCTGGCTGTACACGTGTAGGTCTCAACTCGGACATGGGCCAAACTTACCTTTTCTCGCTTTCTCCATCTTCTAGAAACTCTGAGGCTATGTGGAGTACACGACAACTACATACAGCACCCAACTCGCGCCCCATGGCGTGAAATGGTCTTATTTTACGATGATTTAGACATCTTGAATTGTGATGTCCTGTTGAGGCTCGTTTCGTGACGGCTACTAGGGAGCCGGAATAATCGCAATAGTGCCTCGAACGGCTGGTAGACCTGCTCTCAACTGGAATCATTTCTAGGCGTCGGGATATCGTCAGCAGGTAATGCTGTGGATTGATAAGACCACTATAGACTCGGTCGTCGCCTCAAACTAAGCCAAACAGACTTCTTATTAGGCATATGCCATCTCGACGGCAGCGAACCGCCCGCTAACGTCTAACTCCTCTCCTACGCATACCCATTACCGGCAACTGCCAAAAGATCACGGCACGAATCTCCAATCTAAGATGGCGAAACTTCCGGATAACTGGGTGTCTGGTTACGATGGTCAGCGGTGGTATTTCCAATACGAGCCCACGGGAATGGTACAATACCATTTTCCACAAGAGGGAGATGAATATGCGGAGTTCTTGCTTGATGTCGGGACTGGACCTATTAAGCTTACCCCGGAAGATAGCCTAGCAATCGAACAAGAATCCAAAAGAAGAAGCATTCCTGGTTTCCACGATGATAATACGAAAAGCGGCCCTAAAACAAGCGGGAGCAAGAGAGAGAAAGAAAGTGCGGGTATCGAGGAAGGATATGGTATGAGCGCTACTGGCTATTTTGATAGCTCCGCGTATTTTCCAGATGCCCACAATACTGTTAGTCCTCTTGTGGACGATGACCCTGAAGACGCCGTTTCCAGTAGGCGAACGAGTAAAGCCGTACGCCATATGGGTTCTAACGGTAAGTCAATTCTCAACTCGCCGATCAGCCATGACGAGATAGCAATGGGCACAGGCAAATAAATCATTAACTTCTAATATTTAAACAGTTGCTGCTGAGCTCCCCGAAAGCAGCCGACAAGTGTGGTCTCCCGTTGGATTTGTCGCCGAACTCGCTACGCAAGACACGGTCAAGTGCGCGGAAGAACTCGCGCCAATCGAACTGGACGCAACATCTTACACGCCGACACGGATCCAGACAAACGTAGCTCAAGGACCATCCGAACTTCCCACACATCGGATTCCTATAGAGAACAAGACTCTTGTATCAAAGCTTACGCAGCCTACGCAGCCTACACAACCTATCGCGCAGCCAGTGAATTCGTATCCACTTGTGCATGCTTCTTTTAACTACCCGCCGTTGAAATCGGATATGAACTCTACCAATAGCGTCTCACACAATGCTATTTCAGTGGGAGAACAACCAGCTGACACCGGACAAAACAAGTTCCAACCGTGGAAGCCGACCCAGGGTGCTATGCAACAATCTCAGCAACAAAGCAAGGCTCCTGAAGCTTTGCCACAAGCATCCGTCCTTCAGAACCAGGACAGTGAGCTTGGAAACTTGGGCAGGAAGAACTCACAAAATGCCGAGTCGTCAATATTAGGAGACGTTCCTTCAACTTTAGCACCACCTTTGGAACCTAGAAAATCTCCCCCCGTCGAAACTTCGTCAACTGCAGACCTTGAGACCTCGTCTATTCCAGCAGTTCTACAACCGGCTCATCGTCCAGGAGAGGAATCGAGCTCACTTGGCACAGCCAACTCGCAAATCATACCTGTAAATCATGCGAGGCATGATAGCGTCTCAATTCCGGCTGCGAGCCATACTCTATCATATACCCCATCGGTGTTGAAACCTGGTGGCAGTAAGCCAAATAACGGTCTTCAGGAGAGCGAAGGCAATCATACCCAAGGAAGTATACTCCCTCACCGTCATTCTGAACAAGTAATGCAAGCCTCATCCGCCCCCAATGACCATCCTAGTGTTATGCGAGTCAATACCTTGCCAGGTCATCTACCATCTGCAACCCAAAAAATGAACGGTTCTCCAGGCTTTTTATTTTTCCATGAGATACCCAGTAAAGCGGATGCCTCGAATCATAGCACCACCGTATATCAAGAAAGTTCCTCCAAGCCTGCTATGACACCCCAAACCTCTGGTTCTGGCCGGATAGATTCACAATCACGCATCAATGTCGATGTGCAGATACCCGCCGTTGCGCCATTGAACTTTGTTAAACGGCATTCTTCGAAAAGTTCTCAAGTTTCGTCGATTACTCCCGAAACATCCCCAGCGCCGGGCTCGCAACATTCTCAACACTCAACCCATACAGCCCTCGGAGATAACAGCAAGCCGAGTCCAACGTCGACGAGTGAAGGGGGAGGCGCGCCGACTGACATGGCTACCGGTGGAAGACCACAACCACCAAACCAGCAATTCCCATCACCAGCCATGGTTATGCAACAACCGAATATTGCTCCTTCGCTACATGGAAAGGTAACCTCTGCAACTATCAATGTTTCCAAACCTATGTCAGTCACAGCAACCCCTATGGCCCAGATGAATGTGAGCATGTCTCCAAGCAATGCCGGAAATGCACCTACGCAAAGTAGGCCAAATGTACAACAAACGGCTCACCATCCATCGCCGTCAATTCAAGGACCATCGAGCCAGAACCACCGTCCCTCTATGTCGCCACCATCTCAGACTGCTATCTCAGGTAAGGTCTCAATGCCGCCAGGCCCATTGAAACCCCAAGGTAACGCATCGGCCCTCTTCCACCCACAGATATCTGCTGCCATTGCGCCCGGTCGTCCACCACCTCAGACAAGCAATATCACACACGCAAATCCAACTCAGCTTGGAGCTCAGAGCAATTCCACTCACCACGTGAATGCTGCAGTCCAACAAACACAAGCCAACATTCCTACTTCCCATGTTCATGGACCTACCCAAATTCCCGTTACAACATCCGTACAACAAGCGCTTTATCATGCTCCCGGGCAAGGCAACGCTCGTCCTCATTCAATAGCTGAGCCGCCTACATTTGAGCATCCGCAATCTGGTATCCAAAAACCACAATTGCAGCATCCAGTGATGGTAGGGCCGTCAAGTCAGCAATCGGTTCAGCCACCTGTTACACATCAGAGCGTCGGCTCAAATACAGGACATATCTCGTCACAACAGCCATACCAACATTCCTCCCCTGTGACGCAGTCTGTTTCGCCTATTCAGAGTCAAGTATCTTCCCCGGCCCAATCGGTTGCGTCTCTCCATATCTCGCAGGCCTCCACCCCGGCGAGCACATTTGCCACCATGAATAATCACACTGGCCCCAACGTCAATAGCAACCAAACGAGTATTGCACCAATTAGACCTTCATCGGTACCAGCCCATGTTTTCTCTCAGCAGATAGGGAACCAAACGTCCCCTGGTGGTTTCAATCCAAAACCATCTACGCCAGCCGGAATTTTGCCAACCCAATTGTCTCAAACACCAAATCCATCGCCCAAACCCTATCCAATGCTTCCTGGCCAGGTCACGCCTCTTCCATCGCAAATCGGAACCGCTCCCTTTCCGCCACCCGTTCAGCAGTCGATACCTAATAATCATGCAAAGCCCACGGTCAATATCCCGCAAACCGTGGTTGGACAACAGCCAATGCAAAGTGCGTCAGGGGGGCCGATCCAGCATTATGTAGTGCCAGGTCAGCTGAATCCAACATTGACCTCACCACAGGGAAATGCAGTGTATGGTCAAGCTCCATCTCAGGCACAGATCAGGCCACCACAGCAGCAAACTCCTTTGCCTCACGCAAGTGCAACCCATACTGGAGGATATCCGGCCAACCAGTCACAACTGCAACACATGGTATCTTATCAACCGCCAATAGTAACTAGTCAGTCAAATAATTTCCACATGGTACCGCCACCTTCTTCAGGGATTCCGCCCGCGGCTGGTCAACAAGCATTCTCGCCGCCACCAGTGGCGCAAGGACAGCAGCTTCCACAAGGCCCAACAGTCGCCTCTCCTGTTACCGCAACTCAGGGGAAACCGTTCACTTCTACACAGGCCGCCGCTGCTCTCACTGATGCAGGCAAAGGGGTAAAGAAATGGGCAAAGAAGGTGTGGAAAAACCCTGCGATTAAGCAGACGGCGGTTGGAATTGGCGGGGCCGTTAGTATGTACTACCCTATGTTGCTTGCGTCCTACTTTGCCAGAATCGGGAAATATACCCTATCTGTCTTTTAGCCTCTAGGATTCCACATTCTCCTGGGTACATTCAAATTCTGTTAGAAAGAAATTGCTGACATCTATCTCAAAGTGGCCGAGTCCATAGGGGTTAATGGTGCTGCTGGCGCTCACCTGGCGAACAGTCTTTTCACGAATGCAACCCGTCCACCACTGGCTCACACACAGACAGCGCCGCCCCAGACTCACGGTATCCAAAGCGCTGTTCTTCAACATCAATCGGTGCAAATGGGCCAGCAATACCAGTCAGGTAAACCACAACCACTACCTCCACAGCCAAATCATCACCCAGGCCACCCTCAACCTGGTCGCCCTCAACCCGGTCACCCTCAACCTGGTCACCCTCAACCCGGTCACCCTCAACCCGGTCACCCTCAACCCGGTCACCCTCAACCCGGTCTCCCTCAACCCGGTCACCAACAGCACGGCCATCCTCAACCGGCACATCCCCAGCTGATACACCAGCCGGTTGGGGCCCAGATGCAGAGCCGACCTCCTATCGCTCAGAATCCCCCATTGGCCGCTGGGGTAGCTATCAACTTTAACGCTCAAGCCCAAGCGCAAATTGGACTCAATCAGCAACAACAATACCCAGTTCGACCAGCTATGGTCAACATTCCGCCGCCGCCGCCGCCGCCACCTACAATGATTAACGTAGGGGCACCTAACACTCAAGCAAATGCACAAATAAATGTTGACGCTACCAATTTGGCTACTGCTGCCGTAATAGTCGGCTCTGCTGTTGGGGCCGCCTTTCATCATGATAATTCTCGGCCACAGCACGGGCATACTCAATCGGATCATATGTCGCATCCCGAATCACACGGTGGTGGGAATCATGGATATGCTACCGAGCACCATCATGAGCAGGCGTATGGCTCATCTGCACCTGCAACATATACGGACAACAGCTACGTAGCAGCTGACACGACCTATATTGACAATTCGAGTTGCTCTGTGAACAATACCTACATTGACAATACCGAGGTCGTAAATAATAGCGTCTATATCGAAAACTCAACAGCGGTTGTTGCAGATACGAATTACGATAATACAAGCTACGCCGATATCGCAACATATAGCGGCACTGAAGTCACTACTAATGTAGCTGTGGATGTTGACATCAATTCGGCAGTATACACAGATAGTAGCTTTACAGCTTTGAGCATGGATGAGAGCATTGATGTAGCCTCAAACAGCGAATTTGCGGTCTCGTCAACTGATTACTCCGGCGATGGGTATGGGGACTTTGAGTTCTAATCATAAGTCGCCATCTCATCAATAACAGTAAAAAGCAATCCGGGACGTGCTCGTTGAGCCGAATAGACCGAATCTTGTTGTTGGTCTCGGGCAGGCAACCTCTTAAAACGCTGCTATCAGATTACAAATAAGTGAATCTTGGATTTAAGTACGATGATACCAGAATTGGGAGCGGGATGAGACGGTTTGTGGTAGGAAGCAGGTTTTGATCGGATATCGGTCTGAAGATATTGGCCTAAATGATGTCCCTAGGTGCACAGCCTTGAAAGATAATGAGCCCTATGGAGTCTAAGTATTCACGTAGGCATCGTATTGTATGCACAGATTCTCTACATTACATATTAACTGTTAAGGACACCTGCACAGACAGAATTGAGAGCTGAAGCAAGGACTATGTGTGCTGTGACATAAGAAGGATACTGTGTAGCCCTGCGAAGTGGGCTAAATTACAATAGTGTTAATCTTAAAACATAGGAGAGCGAAGCTGTTGTCCTAGGTCAATTGTCAGAACTGAAAGCTTTCATTTCATCACAGGGAAAAACCGGTGCGTAGGAGTGAGGCTCCACAGCAGGAGGGGTTCTTTCTTTCTATTGTTTCGCGAAATCTGCGTTGTTGGTACAGAAGTAGAACCCGCTGTATTTCTATGTCTGCACTACTAGTAGGCGCGCGAAAACGAAATGTTTGTGTCTATAAGGATTCAATCTCATTCTGCCTGTAAAGTCTTGCTTGGATATTAGGTCATGGAACCACATTTCCTAATGCTCGTCGTGAAAGCCAACACAGACCCTGAGAGGATCGAATTATACTTAAATCTAAGAATTCAATGCGATTTTCGTCATGCATTCACTGTATGGTGTTCTTTGTCTGCTTTCTTAATCTTTCCTGTTTATGCCAGGGGTTGTTTTATAAGGGTGAAAGTTAACGCGGCTGCTGGTTTAGTTTATTTAAAGGGAAACCCCATCTTTTAATATACAACTAGGATTAGGTTAGATGACTCGTTAGCGCTACTGTGACTTATATATTAAAGTTGTCGTTCATGCATGCATGCGGTAGGATGGCACGGCATGACGTTGTCCAGCGCCCTACTCAGAACTTTTCATTGGCTTGCATGGATCACTTACAAGGGTTACCGGAGGCAGATTGTACGAACTCAGATATCTACACCTTCATTTTTTAACACCACCTTCACTGAACTCCTCGTTAGATTTATTGTTGATATCCTGCCAAAGTGACTTGAAGATCTACTACTCTAGTTGATCACGCAATTCCCTATCGAATTAACCGATATTTACCAGCCTTGGATGCGTAAGGCTCAGGGGCATATAGGTCACCCGTGGCCGTTTCAATGTTGAATGAGTCAACCTACTTAGCGTCTTGGGCAGATCATCAATATTTTAAACTCTTGTCTTACACGGGTCAGCCTTGTTTTTTATCAGCTATGAGTTTCCTTGTAGCTTCTCGAGATGATTGTGATCGCTCCTGGGATATTTTGAGCATGGCAAGGAGCGTATGGGAGTGTTAATAAGTAAGGCTATTGATAAATAACAAAGAAGCTAACTCAATTACTTACACAACTGGGAGGAATACTATCCTTTTCATTGACACCTCTATTGATAAGTGTGATGCTTCAACAGGAGTTTGCCCCCCCTTAGATCTGGGACATGAATGATCCATTTATGCTGGCTGCCGCATCAGCTTGCAGGACAGCGACTGATTTCGATTCTGGGGTGGCACGACGGATGCTAGGCCAATTCGTGCACAAGAAAAGAATTTCACAGAAGCTGTCCGTTTTGTTTAGTGTTTTTGTGAATAACACTTTTAAGAGCAGCTCAACATTTCCTCGTCGATTCTATCTCATTCCATAGATAAAAATCACAGAACGCAATCTCAGCATCTGATATTCTCTCATCAGCAGCAATCGTTTATTAAGTTATAAAGAACCTATGAATCGGATAGCTACACCTTACGCTCACCCTCAGATCAACTTACAAGGCTCTCTCGTTTTCTCATTCAAGATGTCCACATCATTCGCCCTTGTCCCTATCAACGACTGGGCTCATGAGGCCTTGACATTTCCTCACAATAGGCAATATCTATCAAGACTTGAGAATGGCCACCTAGTCTTCGATATCGGCCACTTTCGCTCGAATTTGGCCGATACTAGTAGCACTCTTGCAACACTGGGTCGTAACGGCGATATTGTCCTCGAAGGTGGCGACATTTCGAAAATACAATGCTCCTTCAAAATTAACTTGAAAGCCAACGTGGTCATGTTCTGCGATGAATCGCGCAACTATACAAGCAAGGTCTACGGTCAATATGCTCCCTTAGAGTATGGATGCCCTCGCAAGATTGTCATATGTCAAGGGATAAACTACATCATCGGGATTCGGGGTGTTTCTAGTGATCTATACCAATTTGAGTTGATATGGTATCAATATCCTTTACAAACAGCAATTGAGAGAGTTGAGGAACGAGGAGGTTTTGTATTAGAAGAAAACTCGCACCCCGCTGAAACTATGTACAGGTCAGAAACACCCCCGGTGTCACAGGGGAAAACCCAATTTCATACCACGGGAGCCCGGCAGCTACCAGACCTCCTGGGATCTGGTACATACGGGGAAATATCCGACGCAATCGACTTAGACCTTGGCAGGCTCAAGGACGCCCAGGAGGAAAGGAGTGTAGACGGGCCGAACGTGGAATGGCATCGTGAAACAGCCCTGCAAGGCTTTATCGACACCTTCCCTACTGAAGCTATTTTTGCTAACCCTCTCTTTCATGATGCCTTATCCGCCAGTACCGTTCCCTCCGACCCCTTTTTTGCCAACCCTCTCCTTCATGATGCCTTCCCCGCCGACACCCTCTCACCGACTCTGACCTTGCAATCCCTGTCTCTGTGGATTTTCAAGCTCTCCCGGTGGCACCCCGAACTGCTTGTCAAGCCATCCCTCACCAAGAGACAGCTCATCCAGCTGTCACCTCTCAAACTGCCGCCATATTTCATCCCACAGTACCGCTAAACTTGGGATCTCGAAGGAATACAACGCGGCAAACATTACGAAGGTTGGCTCCAAAACCGGATGGAGCAAACGTTGGTATTACGCCGCAGGCAGTTCCAGGGAAAGCAAGAAGAGCGTCTAAACGACAAAAGAGAACACACAAGTGAATATGGTGTTTAATGTAGAGACTAATTTGACCATATGGATAAATTCGATGAATCTATCTCGAAACGGAGCATTCTACTCAGTTGAGACCCTGCCCGTGATCAAATATAAACGCAGTGTTAGACAGAAGTCAAAATAAGCTTTTACCTCTAATCTCGCCGACGTTGCATTGAGTTAGGTTGTAATAAGGTTAAGGGGTCTCATAGTTCAGCGCGTCAATAAAACTACGAATCAGAATGAATTTGCATATCGCACAACGTTGCAACCTCCGTGAAACCACTCACTCTGCTGATCAGCACAATCACGGTACGCCTGGATGCAGACTCAAACGCCCACCTAAAGACCCAGACCGGCGACTGAAATTTGAAGAGGGCAGCATCTAAAACACGCGTGTTGTACGGTGTCGACTACGTAGGCATCAGAGCTCAAGGACCCATTTACTAGCTGCCTACTCGATGATACCATGTTAGAAAAGTTGCTTAAGTGCGAACCCACCACTGCAGATGAGCTGAGTGTTAGGTGAGTGTACAGCATGTCAGCGCTAATAAGTGTAGCATATGAATACCTACTGTTTCGGCTTGTGAGTAAAGTAGTTCATCTTTCATTTCTCACGCATCCCCAGCCAGCAGCCATGCTTCATCCACTCATAGTCACAATCCAACACAACCTTGATTTCCAGACTCGAATTAACTGTTGCGGCTGTTAACTTCAACCTAGACTTTTCTTTGGTGGAAAGTAGAAGCGGTAAAGGACTTCTGTGTAGTCCTGAGATGCTTTATCCAACTATCGACGCGGCGAGGCAGAGGAAGGCCAGCCTCACGTCATAGCGAAGAAATTCGAGGCCTTATTTGAAGCTATTGTGCCGCCAGTTCCAAACTCAAGCTTATGGAAACCCTACATCTACCATCTCATCTCGGCCAGGGGTCGAGACACAGAAAATACTGGTATTTTCGCAGCCCATGCTGGTATAGACGGCAGAAGCATCCAGGCAGCAACGACTTTGGGGCGCGGCGCCTTTGCAAATATCTTCTTGCTTGTATGCTGGCAAGAATATAGAAGATTCACGAGGCCATCTCGCTCTAAATTGAACTCGTCGATCGGCGGAACCAAGAAAAGGCAACACTTACAATAACGGCAATGCGACTGAAACGGAATAAATCATGGTCTCAGCGAAAACCTTCAGTCGGCAGCAATTGGCGTCTTGGGACAGTGGCGCTCGGTCATGGCTCCAGACAGCAGATTTTGACCGGCGCCGTGCTATTGGCAATGTCATCATGGCATTTGTACCCCATAATGGAAATTTGGGTCAATGAGATCAAACCCGTCGATCAGAATGACGAACTTATGAAAGGAGGACTTATCACTATATCGGCTCATGGGGTAGATCCTTACCGCTTTCTCGCATGCGCTATAACTGGCCTCCGTACTCACGAGTTTCATCCGGAATCTTGGGTCGTCGTCTGAGGCACAGTTGCATACAGTCTGCACCGACACCGAGAAATGTTGCCGTTGTCTTCCTTTCACGTTACGTCAACAGCTCCCCCGCTTCAGCCCCTGGCTCCGATTTCTCACCGACGCCTCAATGTAAAGACCGCACTCGGATTGCGAATGCAACGATGTAGGTCCTTTTCTGTGACTCAGAAATGAATCCTGCTTCTTCGGTCTGAGCTCCTTCTCAATCCTTATAATGAACGTGGTGTTTAGTATAGAAGAGTAGATCAAAATCATGCACACAATTGCCGGGTTCTGATAAGGACGTATTACTGTAAAACGTGTTATTACCGTAAATGCATCAAATCAAGTCGAAAGCGACCGTTTTATTCTAAACCGGATTTGGTAGGACCGTATAAGTGAAGCGACTTCCTAGGAAGTCGCTCTAACAAACAAAAGCAGCTACCTAAGTTAGAGAGCAGGTCGGATTTCCGAACATGACACTTCAGCTATCTAGACAGAAACCTAAACTCTTTCAAGTAACCCCTTACATATATTACCTATCCGTAGGTTAGAATTGAAGCTACAAACTTAAGCGATATATTCGCGTAGTCTACCTACATATGCAACAATACATACTGCGCGTGCGACGCGTAGAGGACATTCTCGCAATTTTTTTTTACCCAGAGGGGCTCCGCCCGGGAGGGTTGGACCTCTGGGAACTCGGCCGCCGTCCCTCACGGTCCGGCCCTCGCCCCAGCCGGCCCTTTCGCAACGCAATTCTTTATAGTTGTGCTTGCTATATTTATTAATCTGGCTACTTTTAGAAGCGTAGTATATTGTAGTGTTTTTGATGGCATGTGTAGGTGGGCGAATGTATGTGGGTGATTCTTAAAAGGGTTTAGGTTCCTGTTTAGATACCTAGCTGAAGCGTCCTGTTCGAAAATCCGACCTGGTGGCTGTATGGTAACGTTCTGTTCGGCAAGAAGTATATAATAGTCGGTACAGTAGACCACTACCTACTAAGTTGTCAGGCAATACTGCCCATACAGTGTATTCCAAGAAGTGACTGTATGCCTAGATTGAAAGGTAGTGAAGTAAGGAATGACCAGCTACATAGGAAACTCATGACTATATAGTAATTCCTTCCTTCACCCGTTTTGTGTTGCTCGCCCCGCGTCAGAGTTCTCACAAACATAAAATGAAGATAACCTGAACATAGCACTCAATCATCTACTCAACCCATCCTTATTCGATGAATTTCAGACACCTCTCTCGTTTCTTACCTTTTAGCCAGATGACCTGTCGTACAGGCTTCAGAATGGCGTCTACTATTGTGGGTGATTCCGGTCGCGTTTACGTCAAAAGCGACGTGCTCCAGCGCAATCGCGGGGATGATAATCTCAGCATCTTCAAAGCCGAGTATGTCTTAAACTCCGTGTGCTTTTCTCCTATTTCGTCGAATTATCTAAATTATGTTATTCAGGTCAGAGAATCAGTCTTTTGCCGTCAAGCGCGTGTCTAGGCCATTCTATAATATGTCGGTTCGCCTTGCGACCGAATTTGCGGGCTCCCGTTGACTTCGAATGTACGTCGATTGCAATTACAAGGAAGGCGTTCTTATCTATCCTTATTATACAACTACCCTACTGTCCCTAATTCAGGACAAACCGGACTTTTCCCCTACTCAACGATATAAAATTCTACGACACACAGCAGAAGCTATAGCAGAGCTTCATAATAGAAACTGGATCCATATTGGTAAGTTCTCTAAAATTTGTATGCTATAAACCTAAATAACTAATAAATACATCTATAGATATTAAGCCAGACAATATCTTGGTTAATTTGGCTTGCGATAACGTTACCAACGTAGCTCTAGGTGATTTTGATATTGCTTGCAAGCTAGAGGATGGACATGTCTTCCAGACGCCTCACGCAATAGGGAATGCGATGTGGCGAAGCCCAGAGGGGCAGACTGGAACGGGTGTGACTAAGGCATCGGACATGTTCTCATTTGGGCTCGTGGTAGGCTTTTCTATAGCTAACGTGATAAAGCGCCGCTAACTCCGTCTATAGTGTATATTCACTTTGGGTGGTGGACCTTTCTTGCTTATAGAAAATTACGAAGAGCTTGCAAAGCATAACATTAGGCCAGAACAAGAAATCCTAACTCGACATTTCTCGATGTTTGGGCCTGTGCCCGAAGGACTCCTCAAGCAAGTTACCAACGAAAACTGGCGTCGCGCCCTAGAGATAGGAGCAATAGCGGGCGAGGAAGTGGTGAAGCAAAACCCTTTGATAAGGTTCTCCGCGTGGGGCGTGGATCTTGGGCCTGAGGCCTATGATATGATATCTGGAGTAACAAATCTAGACCCAGCTGCTAGAACGAAGATAGACCGAGTATTAAGCCATCGCGTGTGGCAGGAGGAGGTTGATGAGTCTATCTAAATGTTTATTTTTGTTTGCTATAAGTTTAGAAGCTAAGGGAAATTATATAGCCACGCGTCCAAGTCAGCATTAGTGTACCAATTACTCTCCTTTACTAGCTCATTATCATAGCCCATATTACAACTATATCCTTGAGCCGTCCACTCTTCGCGATCCGCTATTGACGAGTCCCAGTCGCGTGCAACATATGAAGAACACAATCCAGTAGGTTCAAAAGTCGAAATGCTGTCCCGCATACTGCTACGCACTGGCGAGACCAGAGCCAGGACGGCGTCACTTCTATGCATTGAATAGTACCTGGAACCAGTACTCAGACTGGTACAGGCTTGGATCAGTACTCTGGACCCCGTACCAGTACGGTGTTAGGCTTCCGATCGGTACGCGCTCGTTCTTGCGACCAGTGCAGTATGGCGATGGGCCAGCACTAATTCGTGAGCAAAGCTTAGAAGAATGTCTTAAAACGCAGAGTTGTAATGGTGTATGCTTCTGGACTTGTTGAGTTGGCGGTGAGTACGATCAGTAGACCGTTCAATTTACACGCTCTCTGTTTTCTCACTAAAACTCACCATCTTCACCGCGAAATAAACAAGGCTGTTGTTCAAAGAAATTAATTTTAGAAAAAACTGGAATGTAATTAAATTACATGAGAACTATATCCCTGATGTTATTGTATGCTTGAAGAGTTTGAACGCGGACGAATTAGAAGCCGAACATAAAGAGAGGCCCTACTTTTATAAGCAATTAAGCGGGGGCTAAAGTTTCTTGATAAACAACAACACCAAAAAAAAACAATATGTGTAAACTTTCCATCAATGTATATGTAAACTTCAATTTTCTTTTCCTAAGATTTTCTAGCTTAAGGTGTGTTCCATCGACTCGTTAAGATGGTAAGGTTTAGTGAGAAACTAGCTAGTGCACGGGTTTTTAACTGTCTAGCGTATGTATTATCATCACTACTGCATTATCAAACGCGCGTTAAGCAAAGTCCTCGTCAAAAATTTTTACTGGACTTTTAATAAAGTTGTCGTATATCGACGCATAGAAAGCGTGCAATAGGTACTCTACACCCTAAAGCTTTCGCCTCCACCAAGCCCAATTGATGATGGATACGCTCTGGTGCTGGGTGATTCAATGCGAATCTATAATTAGAACTCGTACAAAGAACTCACTCAGTATTTGCGCAACACCGTTGGTCTCTGGAATAACGGGCATTAGACAAAGTCTGTAAGTAATGTGCATGCAAAAACTGTGCGCGCATGCGATTTGCCTCAAACTATGGTACTTCGTATACATATATACCTCATATCAGCCCAACGGCTGGGGCCACTCAGTGGAAAAATCTCAGCTGATCAGCTGTTAGTGAGCTGATTCGCGACGCCTTGCTTCCTAGGACTTGTCTGTCTACATCCAGCTGGACACGAGCGTCAGAAAAAAAAAAAAGCGCTGACCACAAGTGACAATAAACGTTGTCCAATCATTGTCACTCTCATCCCATGTCTTAATTCGTGTCGCAGTCTCTCAGGCGGTGAGGAAGTCCTGGGCAAGGCATGCCTGCCCAGCCAGTCATTGTTTACTGTAAAAATTGATTGAGATTTCGGAAATTCATGGGTTGTTCGTTGCAATACGGACATTAAATAGTTAGTGTACGTAGACAAATGCGAAGTGCGGATGGAGTTTGGCAGGCGGTGATCGAATTTAAGTTGCCCCTACTAGTCTAGTATCTACACTACCTTACACTACGGAATAGATTCGTACTTCGTACATTCAAATTGTTAAACTACTGTAAACAACTGGAGCGTCCAGAAGAGAGAGCCCACTTCTGCACCGCCCCCCGTGCTGTTGTTGTTGTCCGTGCTGTCGGGACGGCGGCATCTGCAGGCGTCGATCACTTCGTATTCCCAGGCAGATCTCAGAGATCTACTAGCAGATTCTTAGTCGGCTCTTTTTGAGTAGCTGCGGGTTGACTTCATGCGAGCTACGTCAATGTCCGACGGGAGGAGCATTGATCATCTGGATGCATGTCCCGTACGGTCGCACGATAACTCTTACCTAAGTGAGAGCCTAAAGTCTGGGAGAGTCGGCGCTGAGATTTCTTTGTTCGTATTGATTGCTGTCGTCATAGGATGGATATAAATATGTATACACACATAAATAGTCGCTTTGTTGCTCGTTCCACATCACCATAGTCAATCAGTGTCACAACGTCCGCTCACCTCATCATCGCTATCAACAGACAGCCACAACTATCTGAGGCTATCAAGACATCCACACTACAAACAACCCACCTTACAAGTAGAAAAGACACTACCATCGTCGGAATCGAAATGCCCTCTATCAAGTCTCTCGCAGTCACCGCTCTGGCCGGCCTCCTGCCGCTTGCCTCGGCATCACCCATGATCAGCGCGCTCAACACGCCAGCGACCGTAGTTGCCGGAGAGAACTTCACAGCAACGCTCAACACGTCGATCTACATCCAGAACTGGGAGGACTTCAGCATCATCTGGGGACTGGCGCCCACACAATACGGCGGTCAGGGCTCGGACGGCACCATCTACGTCGGCACGCAGATCGGATACACGCCCCTGTACGGGACCGACACCGCGAAGCTCAACAGCTTCACCGTCGACGTCACCATGCCCGAGAACCAGCCTGCGGGCGACTGGTTGCTCGTCGGCGCTGTGCCTTACCTCGTCGGCGTGAGTTCCTTTGTTCTCTCTTTATGAACTTTCTTCACAGTGCTAATTCATAAACGTGTAGGCTTCTGGTTCAACTAGTCTTCGCTCTTTCAACACTACGATCAAAGTTACCGCCTAAGATTTCGGCGTCCCGACAAGAAGCAGGCAAAATTGAATTGCTATCAGTTCCGTATGCTTCCTAATGACATGATGTATGAAGGATTGTTTAATATGTGGTCGGCGTTCATGGCGAACACAGCGTCAACAAATGGGTGTGCGGTATGGTAAATGGTTGGTAATGGACGTAGATAAATACCTATATAGCACTAGCATCATAATAGACATGAATCGCAAGAGTCTTTTCTCCGTGTTGCTCTGGCATACCGAGCATACCGTGATCTCGACTCGCATGGTCATACGGTCCCAGAACCGTCGCGAAATTTAAATGCTAAACCCCGCGCTATGATAATGTAGGATGGATCAAAGGGGATAGAGTCACTAGACCCTTTCTTTAATTGTGCAGGTCCGGCTATCTGTGCTGAACCACATTGCAAATCCCGAAGATGGAGAGGCCTTGAATCGCCGCTGTCCCTTTGGCTAAGAATTTCTTCGATGATAGCTCTTCTCGGTCCGTAGGTCCCGTATATCCGATTGGGCCTGGTCCTAGGCTATGGCTTCGGCAACTGTGCCATTCCATGGCTGAACGCAACGGAGGGCGAGGAGCTGAGATGCAGTTGGCGTGGCTAACAATGAAGAGGCCAAGGGGAGATTTCGAGTCCACGTAGGCGAGACTGGGCCTCGTACAAGGCGTCGCATAGTGCCTGCCCCTCCCAGCCCGAGCGCAATGACCGCACAACCGTCTGGGTTATGCCGCGTGGGTCACACTCGAGCACGAGGAGCGACAGGTTTGGAGGTCGCGGTCTGTTCCACTAGAGCCCCAGCATCCGTCGGACACCGTCGCGCACCCGCTGCTCATAGTCGGCACGGTTCTCTCGCCACATCTTGGCCGCTTCTATGTTTGCCGGGCTCTCGTCGTTGGGCTCGGCCAGCATGCTCATGACGGAGATGAGGATCTTTTCGACGGATTGGATAGGACTCCAGCGCTCGGAGGCGTGCTCGTACTGGTTTGGGTCGTCGCCGGGCGGATGGAGGATCGAGATGCAAACTACGCCATTAGTGTAGACTACAGGACCGAGACAAGTCGTCAGCGGGTGCTCGGCGTCGTCAAAGCCCAACGGAGATGAGGGACGGACCATTTGGGTGGAAGATCTCTCCAAGAAAGGTCATTTTGGGCGGTGCAAGGGGATAATCTCTGGGGAACTTGAGCTCTGCGGGAAAGATGCCGCCCTCGAAGGGAGTACCTTCGGGGCCCTGGATCAGGGCTTCCCACACAAACATGTCATCCTCGCTGACGGGGCCAGCGGTGATGCCCTCGGGAGGGTTGGTCGAGAGTGCCTTATACTCCCCAAGAAGCCGACGATGGGCTGTTGTCTGCGCCATTGGTGATTGGCGTGTGTGTGTTGTTGTTGTTGATGTTGTTGATGTTGTTGTTGGGGGCGGGGGGGAATAGGTAGGTAGGTACTTTACCTATGGTGAAGTAAGAAGGTGGTGGTGGGTGTGTAGACCCGTGCCGTTCTACGACGGGAGGGATCTGGGGTACCTACTTATATAATCTATAGGATCCCAAAATCTAAAATCCCAGAAGCACAATGTATGATGCAACTTTACTGCACGACAAGATCCTAAGTGCAGCAGCAGCAGCCCGAGTTTTAACCGCTTTTACATGAATGAATACCTTACTTCCGCGGCCGGGTTGATGCGGTAGGTACTTACACACATGCATGCATATAGGTTACCATGTGGTTACTGGTACATACTTACATATGGCACCGATAACATACCCCGTTCTTAGGTAGTTGGCAGTTGGCCCCCCGCTAACGGCAATACTTGGAGCTTCTGAGCTTCAACTCTTTCTTCTGCTCGCGCAACTCCCCCCCAATGACCCGTCAGGCTGTGAGACGAGACAGGTTAACATGCCCCCTAGGCTACCTGCACAATTGAGGCCGTATGGACGCCGCGGTGCAGTGTTAGAGGGATATGCACACCTCGAGAGACAGTCAGCCTGTTTCTTTTGTTCGCTCTCGCGGGGCTTCGGCCGACCCAAACTCGCACGGCACCCCAAGAAGAGCGCGCTGCTCGCCCATGCTCGGCGATTCGAGACGACTGTCGCGACCACGCCCGTCAATGTCAATGCGAGGGTCGAGAAGATCGACGACCCCCGCAAGGAACTCGAATCCATTCTCCTAAGCTTGCAAAAGCACGCCGCAAATCATGTGAACCTCTCACGCCTGCAGCTCGCCCTGAACGGCCTGCGCCAGAAGCCCGGAGACGAATCGATACGCATCGCCATACTCGGTCTCGCTGACGGACCTGCGCGAACCAACACGGCCAGAGAGGTCCTCAGACTTTTGTTGTCAGATCCTCTCAAAGACTCCGAAGCTTGGGAACAACAAGTCGAGCAACACGATCTGGCCGAACCCATGATAATCCGCATTGGCGCTGAGAATCGAAGATCGGAACCCGCCATTTCCCTCGCCAAGGACAATCTAATACGAGAGATCCATATTTCGTCCGCCACCCTGGATGGTCACAACCTCGAAATTCTGCTCGCAGATACGAATCCTTTCCCGCCAGCGTCAAGCAAGGGCGCACTCGACGGGTGGGAAGATGCGGTACTGGTACCGGTTGTCGATATCCCGACGTCAGACACTGGCCGATGTACCCCTATCGCCGCGCCTGTCCACAAGGCATTAGTGGTAGCTGACGGCATTCGCGGTGCAGCCTCTGTGCTGTCGTCGATGCCCGCTTCGGAAAACGTTTCCGGCGTGCTGAAGTATGCCGTCAACATTCCAGAATACAGACCCACGGAAGCAAGCTCGTTACCTTTTACTCCCATCGACATCAACACGGCCAGGATGGGGTTGGGTTTGGTTCGCAAGGACATTGGCCGCGCCATCGAATATGAGCACCTGTGGTTTCAAAGTAATATTCCCCAGTTAGTGGACTGGTTGAAAGCCGATATTCTCACGACGCCTGGCAATATCACGAAACCACCGGTTCGAGAACTGATCGCCTCGCTCTTGAGGAATACATCGGCCGCTCTTCGAGCAGAGGAGGCCAGGCTCTCTTCTTCTAGTAACGCTCGCACACATCCGAGGACACTCGATGATGGTCTGGCTGAGTGGGCCGAGAGCGCGCACTCGGAACTGCAGGAGCAACTGGACGTCGCGTTTTCCGGTGGAAGGTGGCGGAAGCTAGGCTGGTGGAAATTGTTTTGGCGTGTGGATGATGTGGGCATGCTCACAAGCGACATTCTCGCTCAGAGGTTTTTGCCCGAGGCCGAGAGAGGTTCCGTCTTTCTTGCTGGGCGGATGATGGAAGCGGGTTTCCGTCTGTCCAAACCTCTCCCAAGATCACCCTATTCCAATCCAGTACCCGTTCCCAACAGCCAATCCAGCCATTCGGTCGCAAACTCAGATCTCGCTAAGCCACCAAGGCGAGAGATCAGTTGGCCGACGCACATTCCCGATACCCGGAGTTATCTGCAGACCGACACAGTGCCAGCTCTGCAGGCGCTCGCTCAGAAGCTTGTACTTCAAACTCTCAGCACGTCGGGGCTCATGACCGCCCTGGGTGCCCTGGTCTATGTCGGCACCCTCACGACCACGCTGTACGAAGCTAGTGCTGTTGCTGCTCTTGGGATTGTCTGGAGCATGAGACGAATGCAAAAGCAGTGGGAGACGGCCCGAGACTTCTGGGAAGGGGAAGTGAGAGAAGAAGGTCGAAAGGCAGTTCAAGGCGTGGAAGAGGCCATGGCCTCCGCTTTAACAGAGAGCAGTAATAGCAGCCAGGGAATAGGAAATAATGCCACCACTACCCAGGACGACCTGACAAGAGCAAAAGACTTGGTCGAGAGAGCTGAAAAGGTTCTGAAAGGATTAAAATAGAGCAACCACATCATCGTGGCATGTACCTATGTATGTATATAGACACTTGTACTATTGTATTGAACAAGGACATATCTGCTATGTTCCAAGTTGTATAACACAAATGTGCATTTACCCGAGAGTTCTCGTTGCACAGGAGACCGGTTTCTCTCATAAGGAGTAAGGGGCCTCAGGGCTGGATTTTTTCTTCTGAGATCTACCAGGTATATATGTGAACGGTCATTGCGACTACACGCCTGCAGGCACGCAGGTACGTAAATATTTAAGCACGCCTTCTGTTCGATATTCTTTCTTTCTTTCCTTCATCATATTTTCGTTCTCATCCGCCACCCTCGGTCAGGTTCCCTCCCCTCTCTGCAACACTCACTCTCTTCACATATCCCATCGCAACCTCTCTAAGGCAAGTAAGTACCTCACTTCCACTTGGGAGAAAAATTATATCCCTTCTTTCTCCAACATTCTCCAGGCTATCTGGTCGACTTGATCCTCCTCCTGTGTACCTGACCCTCCCATACCTCTGAAGCCAAGACAAGAGACTCCAAGCTCTCCCTCGATTTCAAACCTCTCTCTCTTCGATCACCGCTCCTCTTCCTTCACATCTGCCCTCCATATAACAACCTCACTTGCATTCTACACGGGCACTCACTTCTATCTTCAACATATACCTATCTCTGTGCCTTTACATACCGCGATATCTACTTCGATCTCTCTCATCCTTACTCCACCGCCACCCCAGTAAACCCTCGACCATCCCAACAACTTAGCATCACCTAACTTTCCACAGCCTACAGGTTCATCGTGCAACACCAATACCCAGACCATCAAGGTCACTCGCGCAACTGCAATTGCATAACAAGGTGAGATCTTACTGTTTGCTCTTGATTCAGTTTCTTCCTCATCTTCCTTTGCACAAAACCCCCCGCTCCCCTCATCGCATTTCATCTCACTACTATTCCACCCGTCAGCAGTCTTCGACTTGTTCCTACTCTAAAGCAATCATTCTTCTACGAACAACCTAAATCATCCGAGCCCTGCTCTGTAAGACTTACATTACTTCTTGTATCGACTTGGTTGTCCCGCCTCAACGTATATCCCTTACTTCTTAGTCTACCACTACTTCCTCGTCTTACACCACACTTGAGGGGATCCGACTGTATTTCAGTTTTGTCCTTCCATACACCTCATCTCGACTAATCACCACTGACTGACTCACTCCTCGTCGTTGCAGAGCGAATTCCTCGTCCAAACTCTCAACACAAGTCACCGACAATGTCTGACAAGGAAGGCTCCACCGCCAACTCTGCCGATGGCGAGCTGAAGCTGACTCCTCAAGAATCCAAGTTCTTCGCAGTTATCTTCAAGCATCTTCCGAAGACCCTGGACATCGACTGGGAGCAATTCGCTGCAGAGATGGGCTTCAAGAATGGCGACGTTGCAAAGGTACGTTCACGATCACGATTCCATTCTCCTCAGTACTTAGCTCATCTCTGTGTCTCTCCTCTATTATTTCAGGTCCGATGCCGCCAGATCCGAGTCAAACATGGTATCTACGGTGCCCCTGGCGCGACCAGCAAATCCACCGCTCCGAAGATTACAAAACCGGCCAACGCAAATAATGGGGTCTCCAAGCCCCGCAAGCAGCCCAAGCCCAAGCAGCCCAAGGTTGTCGCGGAGGTATCGGATCATACCGGCTATGACAAGGATAATGTCAACGACGCTCAAAACGAAGAGATCTAAGCGACACGGCAGGAAAATACCGACAGCACACGTGCTTAGGTACATGCCAGGAAACAACGATGGATAGGTTGCTACTCATTGCCTTGCACTCAGAGTCTGAGTTGAGACCGAAAATTAGGCGTTTAAGGATGGTGAACTATCACGCAGGAAGTTATGACTTCGGCGTCAAAGGATTGATTGGCTTTGGTACACACAATGTCTTCATGTAGTATCACAATTCAGATCTCACGTAGGTATCTCACCCACGTAGTGTGGTAAATAACATTCATGATCTCAATGCAACATGCAAACTCATTCTTAAGTGAATCATGAATTGCAGGGTAGCAGACAGTTTGTGACTCGCTCTTTCTAATTTGGTCTATAAAGTAGGCACTCGGTAAACCCACTAGGTAAGAGCTACCTACATGTAGGTAGACATGCACATGTAAGTACAGATGCCAGCAGGTTAGGTACCTAGGTTAGGTACCTTAGGTATGTACCCAAAGATACAAAACGGTAGCTGTGGGTCATTATCGCACAGCTGCTTAAGGAACCGCAGCCCCTGCCTGGCTTCACCCGAGCTGTACTACGGACACAGAGCATCTTACAAAACGCTTTAAGCATGGTTCACAGAGAATTCCTATCTAATTCTTCAGTCGCCCAAGATATCTAACAACCTGAAGTTAGCGTTGCAAAGAACCCAAACGACATACATACAGCTTAGCACACACGCTATTTCCTCTCCTGCTCATCCTTCTGACCCTGCAGGATCCATCCACGATTGGCAGCAGCTTTCTTGTCGAAGTCCTCCTCAGTCATGCTCTGAATAGCTTCGTAGTTATGGGGCAAGGGGACGTGTCGACCCTTCTCAACACCAGGCCGCTTCAACATCCTCTCAACCCACTCATGTAGGACCGGGAACTCCTTCGGGTCAACGCCAGAAGACTCTGCGAAGCTGTTAGTTTTCTTGTCCTATATACCACCACAGGTTCGGTGACGGGCACATACTCCCAACAGCCACCCAGCCCCAGCAGGCGATGTCGGCGATGGTGCACCGGTCGCCGACTAGGTAGCCCGACGTCGACGTCTTCAATGCGTCCGCTAGCGTCCGGTACAAGCGGCGCGTCTCCGACTTGTAGCGGTCAATGCCGTACTGGATCTTCTCGGGGGCATAGCCTATCGATTTACGGGTAAGCACGAGACAACCAAGCTCTAGACTAGTGAGGAACCATACGGTTGAAGTGGTTTAGTTGACCCTGCATGGGCCCGAGACCACCCATCTGCCACATGAGCTATTCACATGTCAGCTTCATTCCATCAGTTATTCGGACCACATCGGCATAACTCACCCAGCTAATCGTCTCATAGTACTCTGGTGTCCCGAGCGGGTAGGAAACCTTGTGGTCCTTGTCATACCGGTCCACGATGTACTGCATCATGGCACCGCTTTCAAAGACTTTGGTGGTTGGAGGTGAGTCAGCTGCCGTCCAAAACGTAGCATGGTAAGATGTCAAGACAATTACACGGCCCTGACCCACGAATATAGCCAGAATGAGATATTGCCGCTCTGGACATAGGCCGAAGTAGGAAGAAATTCATTCACGGTAGTACTCACTGCGGATTTGCTTGCCATTGAGCGTGTCAGTCATAGCAGGTATACGTCCATTGGGATTGATCTCCAAGAACCACGGTTCCTGTTTCCAGCATTTAGTCTACATTTACAAGCTCAACAGAACTGGTTCTCAGCACCTTTTGTGTATTCTTGCTGAATTCGATTGTGGTAGTCTTTCACGCTGTCAGCATCACAGCCGGCGAGGCGATATGGACGAAGATCGGACCTTATACTGTAAGTTGAGCTCCTCCAGCAAGATAGAGACCTTGATGCCGTTGGGCGTCTGCGCGGTGTAAAGGTGGATATCTGTGGGGGTGGCCATGATGGACGTCGAGACTTGTTTCGCGATCTGGTTGATTCTTGCTGTCATGAACAATAGACTAATTCCCCTGGCTGTTTTCGGGATAAGGGGAGGTTATATGTATGAATGGCTACTATAGACGAAATAAGGAGGGGTTGATTTTCCAGCGCGTTCGTTGAGTGATTAGAAATCAAGATGTTGTCATGATGAGGGGCAATCTATTCCCCGTCTATTTCTAAGATCACACACCAGTTGCGCAATGCGATTTGCTGATGTTGCACCTTTTGATTTTTAATGCAGATTCTCTCCG
Organism: Xylaria flabelliformis; assembly: GCA_007182795.1. Classification (NCBI taxonomy): domain Eukaryota; kingdom Fungi; phylum Ascomycota; class Sordariomycetes; order Xylariales; family Xylariaceae; genus Xylaria; species Xylaria flabelliformis. The sequence goes on along the minus strand of VFLP01000066.1, from coordinate 56,213 downwards.
CGGAGGCTTTTGTATCACGGCACTGTCGTCGTATTATGACGACAAAATGGTCGTCCGTGCTGATGACCATGTTACCTGGGAATCCACCCCGCTTCTTCTCCGCGTTCAACACCCGGCCGTGGCCCCCGCCGTTGTGGGCCTGCCTAGATATCCGTAATGCACCTGCACCGATCGTTGCTTTCCGATTGAAGGCATTCAGTTGAGTTTACTGATCACAACATAAGGTTGGGTTTAGACGACATCATCAAATTCAACCTATCTATCCATGTAGGTCCGTGACGCTGTATCTACTTCTTATAGTAGAGTTGAAATCAACATTCTATATTCTAAGCAGTATTCCGCATGCAAAGACACTGGGACACAGCACACAAGGGCTGTATTGCGAAATTGGAACAAAACAACAATATGCACGATATCAAGATCGATAAAGTAATATTCAATACGCATACTTCTTTTTGCTAAGGTACCTACCTAGATACATGGCTGGGATGAATGTACTGCCACCAGCAGCCTCCTACTACTCCGTTGGGTAGGTTCCTGGGCAACCATTATTCGTGTTTTTTTGGTGTTTTCTTTAGGAAGGAACAAATGCAGGAATAATTATATCTCTCAACTCACAGTTAAAAAATCAAAAGAAGTCTTTCGTGACCATTTCTTACTACCAAGAGGCGCTACCAACTAGGACGGCGTCCGTGACTATCAACCAGATCATCCATCCTTGTCCATCACATGTTTCCTTCATCTAGACCTACTTTTCTATCAATAGTTTTGCTCATCAGTGTCACTTGTAACTTTGTCGCCTGTACACTGTTTTCTCAACAATAATGGACTTGAATCCATTTGCTACACCCTCTAAATCTGACATTAGCTCGTCAACTCGTCCATCGCAGGAATATCACGTACCGGCCTCGACAAGCTTCGGTTTTTCCTTCTCTGATTTCTGGAAGCCGGCCAAGGAACCAATACTGCAATGGATACAAGAGCTACCGTCGCCTGTGAAACCCAACCAAGTCCTTGAACCAGCTCGTTACCATACTCTCAAGCACTCTCTTGTACGTACCTACATTTCTCTGCGATTGGATCATAGATTCACACTTCCCCACTGTATGGTATTCTCGATCGCTGAGAGTTGACTTAGGACTATGATGGCACCGACGACGGCTCTAGCTTCGACGACCACCGCCACAAGCGGGCAAGAACGAGTTCAGCGGCGAGAAGCCGACCAGTTCCGGAATCACGTCGCAGCAGACTCGTAAACTCCAGTCGCGACCTCGTCCGTCGGGTCTCCGATGGCTGCAGGAGTGTCGTTGCGCGAGACCGGAAACGCAAAATCCCCAGGAAACCCGACTCATTGGTGCTTCGTGGCGGAACTCCGGCTCCCGAGCCAACCCCATCGCCTGGAACCCCAAGCTTCACGCTCATCGACCGGCCGAAGATGCGATTTGTTTTCGTCGGCGACGCCAAGTGTGGAAAGTCCAGTATCCTTCTGTAAGCCACCTTATCACTAGACCCCTTCTTTATCTGTCCTCTTAAACACTTTTACTAACCACGTCGTTGCGTGTAGACGTTTCTATCGAGATACTTTTACCCTAGTTGTTACCCCCATGTATCTATCATGTTCAAGCCAGAGAATTCTGATCAGCTAACCAAAGCCCCCGACTAGCATTATAAACCTACTATGTATGAGCTCTTCCATAAGGGTATCGCAGTCGATGAACAAAGTACCGACATCGAGCTCTGGGATACCGCCGGCGATGTCAGGTTGGAGCAACTCGAGCGCCTCAGTTATTTGGCCTGGGATGCTGTGTTCCTCTGCTTCAGTGTTGATAGCGAGAGGTCCTTCAACAACGCTCGAACTCAGGTCGGTAAACGTCCTTCATTAATCAGGAACCGCTTGCCCCATAAGCTGACGTGATGGTGGATGCAGTGGACCACTCAGATTCGTCGCTATACCCGTGGTGCTCCTCTCATCCTCGTCGGCACGAAGACGGACCAACGCGTCGGCGCCAGCCTCTGGGCCCCGCTTTACCCGCATCTCGACAGTAAAATCACTGCGACAGAGGTCTGTGTACTTTTTCTTTCCATATCTTGGTATCGGAATACAAAAACCGGCTCTAACTTATGTATACAGGGTACCATGACAGCTACTGAGATCGGCGCTATCAAATATGTTGAGTGTTCTGCCAAGACGGGCCAGGGTATCAACGGTGTTCTCGAAGAGGGGGTACGAGCTGTGTTCCACCGACGTGCGGCTCACGAGAAGCACGAGATGAAGAACAATAATCGTCTCTCTGGCGTGTCAGAGTTTCTCTGCTTCAAGTGAAGTAATTATCTGATCCAGTTCTCATGCAGTTGCTTATGAAGAATGAGCGCAAGGTGTTGGTTAGCTCAAATCCATGAGCAGGTGGTATCGATATAGAGGCTCGTTTGAGGACGTATGTGACTCTGCTCTGTTAATGGGTTATTGTGCTTCAATACAAAATTTGGCGCGCAAAATACTGGGTAGCACGAGGGATCAAGTTGCAGGAATATAAATCTGGTTAGAGAATTCTAATAAAAGAATCGACATCTGGCGGAGATACTTCATCTCTGTGCGCTAATCTTTTCGCTGCTTGCAAACCGCATAATCGAATCAGTTTCCAATATGTTCTGTTCAGCTTAAATTTGGTGCTGCAAGCATGTGACTACTCCAACCCAGTACTTGCTTATGAATCTTTTTATAAGAAAGAAAAAAGAAGAAAAGAAAGAGGAGCGTTGCGATTTATGAAGCAGCTTGCTCCCAGAGTATAAATTAAAAAAAAGGGATTATTTTCACAGCGGGTGAGTGTTGCTATCATTTATAAGTAGGTCCGAGGTAAGTAGCCCCAGTAAAGATGACATGTGATTCGTTCTTGGCACACAATCGAGGTTCAGTGTTAGCACCCGACGATCACTATATATCATTATGTATGTATTATGCCACACAGAACATGAACGCCAGCTCATTTTCAGCACAGGTATCTAGATGCAGTATGATTTGAAAAAGTAGTCAACATAATGGCGTTGGGTACGCAGGGTCCCAAACACCGAGGAGTTAAAGTGGGGTACTAGCCGAGGTGTATACTATGATACAACCAAGACAGGGTAGATAAGTAGATACCCTGATTACTCAACTGATGTTAGTGATGTTAGTAGGTACTCTCACGCGCTGGCGCGACTCATTCACTCACTCACTATAAGACTTCTTAATGTTGACTACCTGGTACTGGATGAACAATCGAGCTCATCCCAATACATCAAACAACCATCAAACTAATCCACCTCGTTATTCATCATCATGGCGTTGACCGAGCTATTCTCAGTCCCCATCCCGGCGCTGCCGTCCCATCCAGGGGGCAGCATCGTTTGCACAACACCCGCACCTAAAGTCTACCTTCTCACCTTCACCTCACCAGACGACAATCGGCTCACGCCGAATTTCTGCCGCGCGCTGCTCAACGCGCTCGACATCATTGAGTTCGGGCACGAGCCAGGCGTCGTGGTCACTACATCCGGGATCAAGAAGTTCTACTCCAACGGCCTGGATCTCGGCCTCGCGCTCTCGACGCTGGGGTTCTGGGAGGAAAGCCTGTACCCACTGTTCCGCAGGTTTCTGACGTATCCCATGCCTACCGTAGCTCTACTAAACGGCCACGCCTTCGCCGGAGGCATTTTTCTGGCCATGCACCACGACTACAGGGTCTTTACTGGCAGCGGGCGCGGATTCGCCTGTGTTAATGAGCTTGATTTCGGCGCGCCGCTGCCCCCGCCACTCTCGAGCATCGTCCGCATCAAGACTACGCCGCTCGTGTATCGCTCGCTCGTGCTGGAGGCCAAGCGCTTCGACGCCAAGGCTGCGCTCGAGGCAGGTATTGTCGATGCCGTGGGTGAGTTGGATGCTGCGTTGAAGTTGATTGAGGATCGGGGACTGGTCGCCAAGGGAACTAAGGGCTCGTATGGGTGGCTGAAAGAAGAAATGTACAAGGAGTCGGTCGCCTTGTTGGATGCTCCAAGCCCGGCAGGTCTCGGCATCACGGGTGTCCGGGCTGCCAACAAGAAGAGGAGAGAAGGTGGGCAGAAGTGGCTTAAGGAATGGAAGGAGGGTCAAAGTCAGAAGGCGAAGTTGTAAGTGTACTGGTTTACGGGCATGATTGTATGATTCTATTTTGTACTTGACGTCATTTACATCCTCATCCTATTTTTTCCCCCACGAGAGAATGTATTACGAAGGCGCTATGAAGCCGGATGCGAACGTAATATTCTGGACGACAGATGATTAATAGGCTCTATAGATCAGTATTTGCCAATCTTTTGTCTTACGATGTTGCTGTTCATCATTCGCTAGGAAAATCACCAGAGCATACTGCACAACAATCTCAACAATTCATACAACTCTCGCGTTAGTATCCCGCAGTTGTTTGGGCCAGATTCCCATCTTTCCGGGAGATAAAATGCCGTTGGGATCCAAGGAGTCCTGGCCCCAGATTCATTAGCGAACTCCAACCACCGGCGACTTAGAAAGGACACTCACCTTTAATGTTTCCACAAAGCGTCGATAGGCATGATTATTGAAGTCGAAGAGCTCGGCATTGTGATCTGTGAATGCTGTCAGTGAATCTCGAGATTATCACCAGGCAGGGCTGGATTAGCATACCCATGTGTTTGATATGCGCCCTATACTTTGCAAAGCCTCGACTTGAACCTTCTTTGAAAAGATCATTGAAGATTTTGTCGACGCCGATGCGCTGTTCCGCACTCGTTTTATCGAAACAGAGCATGCAGACGAACACAGCACATCGCTCATGCATGAAGAAATCGCACAGCAGGTCGAAACCTTGGGATTCGTAGACCCTCTTCGCGGCCTTGACCCAATCCAGCAGCACTTTGCCCTCGAGAGGCACGATGGGCGAGTATGCACCATGAGCGCCGATGGAGTCTTCCCGCACGTTATAAAAGTTCACCATCGGTATACTCCACATGCTCGGAACGCCTACTCTTATACCGCCGTGAGGCTGAGGGACCGATGTCGCCTCGAGAAGCCCCCCATCTTCTCCGCTGAAAAGAGTTCGCCGCAGTCTGCCCGTCGGCGCCTTTTCTGTCACCACTCGCAGAACTTCGGCGTATTGCGCCTCCAGGATGCCTGTAGGGCCATACAGCCCGAACTTGACGGACCAGTTGCCGACATCCAGCTCTTGTTGCAATTCCTTCGTGCGCCAATCCGGGATCGGCCCGTCGCCTTCCCACCAGTCCGACCGCTTGCCGAAGAGCGCGGCCCATTCGTTAATGTGGAAAACGTACACCATGGCCGGGAGGGCGCCGCTGCGGCGCAGCCCGCCGAAAACATCCACGATGGTGGCGACGTCGTCGAATTCAGGCATGTCGAAGGAACATGCCATGTAAGATTGGGGCTGCGGTGTCAAGTAGATGCCCATCTTCGTCACTATTCCTAAATTGCTCTGTAGGAATAAGCCGTCGATCGTAGGGCCGAAGGTCAGCTTGGTGAGATGTGCCGACGGCGATGTTGTCATGGCGTATTGACCCGTGCGGACAACGTCGCCGTTTGCGAGGACAACTTCCATTCCCGCAATGTTCTCGTGGTGCACCGCGGTCGGGATGAAGCCCATGCCTCTATCCAAGGTCTGCTCGTGTTAATATGGTGGTGGGCTATGTCCGCGGCGGAGGGAACCCACGTTGCCAACGACGCTACCCCATCCCAGCGATGCTACACTGGGCCATAACTTCAACTTCTTCTCCGCGCAGAAGGTGTAGAGATCTCCGAATGTGACGCCGGGTTCGACCACGATGTACCCGAATTTCTCGTTGACTTCTATGATCTTGTTCATGCGATGAAGATCCAATGCAATGCAGCCTGGGACACGCGGCGCCGGCCCACCATATCTATGGTTCCATCAGCACATTCAGCTTGGGGGCAAAATTGCATTGCTATTGCTAACTTATTGAGCATACATACCCCAAATTTTTCCCCCGAGAAAACGTCCACACCGCAATCTTGTATTCGTTTGCGACTTTCAAAAACGCCTGGAGATCTTCGACCGATGAGGGGCTTTTACCATCAGATTTGGGACTCCGGCCATCGATACAGGAGGTTGTCTTACCAAACAGCAGCACTTGGTATATTCCTTAGCTCTCCAGCCTCCGGGATGTCGTAAGGATCAACGTAGTATTTGAGGTCGTCGCCTATGAAGACAGCATCTTTCCCCAAGACCCCAATCACTTTCTCGATAGCGTGAGAAAAATCCTCCTGTGAGACGCCGGGAGGTAGGACGAGCTCAATCGTTTCTGTCAAAGGCGTAGAGTATACTTCTTCATGAGCAGTCTGATAGGTAGGATCGGCGTATGCGGGCGAAATTCCAGGTACTGCAGCCATATTGATGATAGTTATCGATTATGATGGAGACGTACGCTATCGGAGAGAGTAGGCAGCTAGCTATATGGAAGCTATTCGGTGCCTACGCGTTTAGATATAAAGAGAACACATTTCTCCTCATTCGCCTTGGACATCCTGGCGTAGGTGCGGAGATTAAGTTCCCATTTATGCTGTCGGCTGCCGGTAATACGGACGCCTGTCGCTCGCACCCGGCTCGGCAGTTACAATGAATGATACGTTGACCATGGCCGTAATCTAGCGTGAGAATTCTTTCCGAGAGAGGAACTCTTGGGTCTTAAGCATGTTTTATATGTATACGACGGCCCAGAGGAAGGTATGTATCCAAGTTTGTAATCTCTTCTGCTCTTCATCGTCTCCTACCCCCCATTCCCAGCATCAAGTCTTAGAAGAGAAATACACGGCAAAACTGTAGACCGTTATATACCAGTCGTTACTAACTCCTCTCCCGCGATGGTACAGTTTGAGAACCCATTGCCAACCTCATCTCAAGAGCTGAGTAGCAGGAATAGGTCAAGGGAATTCTTATGTATAGCATTCAGATAATTCTTGTCATACCGATGCGTGTATCGTATCGACCAGCACCTAGAAGTCGACGGCCCAATATGAGTTGCTTATGCCCGAAAGTTGCAGCGTATGTGTACGCTTTCATGCGTCCTCCCGTCAAGCAAAGTGCAATACAAACAATATCTGCGATTTCTTTCGCATCGGCCGCCTGCGGCTAATTCTACGCCGGAATCGATAAGGAACGTATCGTAAGCCACGTTATGCTTTGGGAATATTGGGTCGTTTGGTCATCTTCGCTGTAGTCGTTGGAACGTTTTAAGTCACCTCTTGGCAAGCAATAGGCGTGAGGTGCTTGCTTGCGACACAAGTGCATGGTGTTGAAGATTATTATAATTTTCCTCTGCCCTTGGGGTTGATCTGAAGTCTTAAAGGGACAAAATTCAGCGTGAACGGCCAAGACAGTAGGAATTTCGGATCTCGAAGCTTCAAATTAAGAAAAAAACAGACTACACATGAATAGACGGTGTCCGGTTGTCGAGGGGAGGATCCGCGTCCGTGCCGTGGCTAAAATACATTGTAATTGGCATCACCCGCACGACATCTCACATAAACGTGTCATAGTGGCGAGACAAGACGCGGCGGCACACGCCATCCGCTGAGGATCGGATGAAAGAAACCATGGTGTATGTACGAGAGGAAGGCGACCTGAGAACGGGAGTTATGGCATCCTATTGCCAAAAGCCACGCTGAATGGGATAACAACTAGGTAGTTCGGGGTTGCTTCAATGCTTGGTTCCTTCCGGGACCGACGAACAATTCATTGGTTCCTTCTCATTAAATCGATAGGCTGTTTGCTCATGGAGTGGCAGAAAGGAAGCCAGCTGTTCATCTTTTTGCATACCCAATTAATTACTGGTGGCTGGGCGAATTCATTGTATTCATTGGAGCTTTCCAGTTTCAAGGTCGGCAAAGTGAACTTCAAGCAACCACTAGTTTACGCGTGGGGCCGTTGTTATTTTATTGCTTGGGTATTCATGCAGATAGGTAGGTGCCGCTCCATTGCGTGATATGGCTGCTTGTGTTTCTCTGATCGATCATTTGCATACGAAGGGCTTTGGTGGGTACCTTTATTTCACAACCCGTCGTCGATTTCGTATTCGTAGATCGGCTTTAGATGGATGAAAGGGACAAATGTGTAAGTGATTCTTAGCCAGACAAGTGGGTTGGTTGGGCAGGTGAGTCGGTGAGAGGATGGCCGTGCACATGCAGCAATTTATACTTGAAGAGAAGAATGTCGGTGAAATGCTCTTGGTGTCTCTTGCCTAGTATCTACATAGGTAGAGAATGGCCATGGCCAACTTGAGGATGAAGGATAGGTAGTAATAAGCCAAATGCCGGCTCATCCCACTCATCTTCGTGGTACGTCATTCAGCTCGGGTCCGACTAATAAACGTTGCTTTTTTCAGTCGGTTAAGGCAAAGTGTGGCGTGCGATAAGACAAAGCCGAAAGGATAATAATAATAGGTAGGTACTATGTAAGTTGGTCCGGAGTAAGGCGGTATCAAAACTTACGCAAGGCCTAGGTACCAATCAATTCATGATACATGAATAAGTCTTCAGATAGAGAAGTCGGACTGAAACATCTCTAACGAGACGTTTAAGATGGCGATAAAGACGGGAAACCTACCTACATAAGGTATGTATGGTGCCTTACCTATGTAGTACCTTCCTTGTACTTAGGTAGCTACAGTAGCCCACCTTTTCCAGCCAACACATCACAAGCATCTCGGATCCCGGACAGGGTTCACCCCGGTCATCCCACTTGGCATTGCCCCGTTTCACGCCAGCCCATTGTTTACCTTTTCGAACAGCCCACTATTGGTTGCTAGGGGAGCGGCTCTCATCCCGTAGTTCTCCCTACCTTCCTAGACTAGTGCGTTGCGCGATGACGATGGCATTAATACCTATTGCTGCTGTAGGAGCTTCTCACATGGCAGCATAGTGTACACCACCACACTAAAACTCAGGTGCGGGACCAACAAATCATACAGTACAATCCCGTTTCGCGCAACACATCAACAGCAAATCATCCAGTTAAGCCTTTCCCACCGTCTCCTGACTTTTTTCTAATAATCACAAAACACGGCCGCAACACGCAGCAGCAACCAACCGCACACGCCAATCTCCTGTGGCGTGACGTGCATGATTCGCCTCAGAGTTTTCTGAAAGCCGTTGACTTGTAACCATCAGCGCCAACAGACAGCCAATCCTGCATAGAAGTGCCACCAAGCTCGAACGGCAATCTAGAGCAACCTGGGGCATCGAGTTGGTTGGGTCGTTGGCCCTCCGCTGAGGCGAATCGGCGGCCAACGGGCCGAAAATCTATTTGGTGATCAAAGTCCTCCGTTGCTGGCTCCCTATTTGTGCGTCCAAAGCGGAACAAAACAACACGGGTCAATCCACACCTGTTGAAATTATAGACAGAGCTGAGATTATGATGCGGCTAGGTGAGTGTCTGAATTCATTCAATTCCAATTCCAGTTCTCTGGGGATGTGTGATCCCACCAGGCACGCGGGTGACATGTCTTTCCCTGTATCCTCGTGCTGTCAGCTACGAGGTTTCACCTTGATCCTGCCCCTCCACGCCACCCGAGATTCTCAGGAATGTTACTAACCGTTCCGTCGCCGTCTTGTCCAGGCCATGACAGCCCCAAACTCAGCTGACGAAGAGACTGACCCTTTGGGTCCTCAGCCTGATGCCCAACCCGATGCCGCCATCCAGAAAGATGCCCCCAGTACCGACGCCGGTGATACTTTGGACACTGGCACCACAGAAACTGAGGGAAATGGCACTCCCAAGAAAACACCCGCGGCCGCCCGGCGTCGGGCGACGACGATTAAACCACCCCCTACGCTCCTAAGCGATTTTTTACTCGGTCGTCCATCGCCGGCTCGTATTGCAGCGGACAAGAAGGCGGCGAAAGAATTGATCAGGCAGCGGCGAATGAGCCTTGAAGCGGTCAAGCAAGAGATGCGTGAAGCCAGCATACAGCGGGTCCAAGCCCCCGGGGGCGTGCGCGATAGAGTGACAAAGTGGCAGAAGGCAAACGCAGAGGCAATGGCCCGGGCCGACCCGTTTGCGGCCCCATCAGAACCTAGCGAAGTCCATGTGCAAGTAGACGAGGAGAGCGTTACCGAAGAAGACCGTGTGAAGATCAAAATGCGCCAGAAGAGAAGACCACCACTGAATGTGCTGCCTGTCGCAAAAGGCACGGAAGGTGACGAATCCGGTCAAGGAAGCCAGAGCAAGCCCGTATTTACGAGCCCGCCTAAGAAGCGTGTCGTGAGCGATACAAATTGGGTCAAGGACCACAAGTCAAACAGCTCTTCTAAAAATGAGGCGCCAAAGGCCAAACAACACGAAAGCGGCGGCTCCCCTCTGCCCAAGGATTTCCTCTCGCGGCCTAACCCAAATCCACCAGTTTCGAGGAAAATCCAGGAGTGGGCGAGCAGAGTAGAGATGCCAGACGAGCCACCCAAACGTCCCCGCGCGTCGAAATCAGTCGGGAATAGATCAGTTGGCAGTGGTGATGGAATACGAGTAAAAGCCATGGCCAGCTCAATCCTCAGCGAAAGCGACATCACAGATAGCAGATCTGGCAGATCTGGCACGACGCCCAGCGCTAGTGCGTCTGAATCCCAGAAGTCGAAGACAATAGAAGACGATGGCATCCGAGTCAAGCCTATGCCCATGAGCGAAGCAGACGGGAATGATAAGAAAGCCAAGTCCAAGCCAAAGACTCTTCCTGATGACGGAATTCGAGTCCGACCCATTCGCCCAGCATCGAGAGACTCGAGCACCGTTCGAGCGCCTTCGGTTCGGACTTTGAAGGCAGCGAGTACTAACTCAACGAATATTTCGCGTCGTCGATCACTGTCGGCCGGGAGAGAAACGAGAGAAGATAGAGAGTCGGAACTCACGACGCCAACAAATGCGAGAAAATCTACAACGGCCAGGTCGAGGAAACCACCAAACGCTCGTCCGAGACGCGCGAAGAGCCTGGCTGAGACCGAAACTACAGCACATGATTATTTATCCGATAGCGACTCATGGTCTAGCGGCTCAGATGTCGAGTCCGACGTCCCGTCCAGCATACCACAAAAACCGCTCGCCGACATACCCTTTGGATATTCTGCTTTTAGCGAGTTAGAACTACCTCGAGCACAGGAAGGGCGTCCAGCATTGAAACCAAAGGCGAATAGACAGTCTAGCTTTAAAGGCGCTACGAACGTCTTGAAGAAAGCGCTGACCGAAGGCAAGAAAATTTTGGCAGAGAAGGTTGATCCTCCAAAACCTGTCGTAAACCAACCACCCAGCATTGAAAATTGGTTGAAGGATACGGTGGATCCATTCGTCGAGGGCCAGGGCGAAGGTCATGATGAGCCTCAAAGAAAGTCGGTCGAGAAAGAATGGGCACAAGAAACTAAAACACGACGTTCAGACTCGTCCTCGCGGCGTCTATCTCCAGATCCTAGTCAGGACGATGACAGTCACCATAAACGAAATGAGCCGAAGTCTATATCAAAACCTTCCTATGAAGATCGTCGTGAAGAGCCAGCAACTTCTCCATCATCAAGCGCCCTCAGGAGAAGTCAAGCGACAAGAGCCTCGTCTTCTTCTGGAAAGAGCTCGGCAAAGAGGGGCCTCAAGGAAAAGATTATAGACGCATTCCGTGGAGAGTCCACCGTCCAAACCCCTAATCGAATGGAATATTCGAGCTACGATGAGATGTACGACGATGAGAGCGACCGGACTATTGAACATCAAGCGCGACCCCGGCCTTCTGACCGAAGGCGGAGTCCAAGTCCGTCTGACGAAGAAGATTCCTATATATCAACAGAGTCCATCAAACCAAAACCGAATCATTCTAATCCAAAACGACGGCCTCCTACAAACGGGATACACGAGCTATCTACAATCGTTTCTGACCCTGAAACACTTAGCACGTTAGAATCGGAATTATCTTCCAAAGTTTCTGACACTACGATCACCCAAACTACAACGACACGGAGTGCAGGCTTGACTAGGAGTGCAGCTGTCTCCCGTAAACGTCAAAAGTCTAGTCTCAAGAGGCGGCTTACCAAGCATTCCGACCTAGTGTCAGTACTCTCCTTACCCGACGACGCCCCGACCCCGAGTCGTAGCCGAAGCCTTCGTTCTAGCCACAGTGTAAGACGAGTATCCAACCACCTTCATGATGCTACCGTAGATAATCTTTTACGGGAATTTGCAAGGGATGAGAATCTATATTCACGGGAACTTAAGACACTCGTAGATGGTGTTATTCCAGTCCTTCTATCCCAGTTCGTCCATGGAAAAGGTGATGCATCGGGCGGCCTTTTCACATCTCCGAGTGGTTCGCACAAGGATGACCCTCTGCCAAAGGCAGTTGTCAGCATGGGTATAGCCCTTGAGAAGCTCAAGAATCACCACCGGCGATGCCCCTTGAATGACATACATAGACTTCCACAGTGGCTCGAAACTGTCACTCCGATCTACGGAAATTATCTTGATGTATGGCGCCTCGGGTTTCAAGGCATCATAGTCAACTTGGCGCCCGCATCGCCAGATGATGAGGATTCGCTTATAGATGCGATGCCGCGCAATGCACAAGGCGATATCCTCAACGAGCATGGAGAACGTATAGATGTAGCGCACCTCCTAAAACGCCCACTAGTTCGCACGAAATGGATAACCAAGTTTATCCAGGTAAGTCCTATTTGACCTTTGATAATATGTCTTGTATCTAAATGGCATAGGGATATCGGGCGGTCGCTGGCACCCCACAATACGAATCACTCGCGGCAAAGTGGGAAGTGCTACAAGAGAAAGCTCGCAAAAGATACAAGGAGGAGACCGCAAGAATTGTCGATGATGACGCGAAGAAAACAGATACGAGCCGGACTCGTGACTTGGAGACCATGGCAGCCGCCGATAACGTTAGAATTGACCGGTTTCGACAAGTCTTAGCTAAAGATACATTTTCTCTCGACTTTCAACACTCAAATGGCCAGCGACTTATATGTCAAGTCGAGCTGGTCTACCGAGACAATCCGCTTTTTAAATCTGATCCCGGCGACCTGCTAATCAGGGAAATTGGCAGTGGTGGCCGCTCATGGTTGCTCTTCGCTCCTGTCACTGGCAACCATCTTTCTGCTCGAAGGGGAGACCACAAGCACCAATTAGTCGTCATGATCAGGGGCTATAAAGATGAATGGTTTCAACTAGTTACTTTAGCCACGGATAATGAAGAACAGGTTGTGGATTGGCTGAAGATCCTTGGTAGTGATCCGATGCCACCAGCTGTAAAGGAAATAGCCTTGCCAGACTCAACGGTCATGCTATCGCCAAGCTCTACTACCTTAGACACGCCGGTGGGAGAGAGAAAGCGACGTTCCCAACGGCGCTCCCTGTTGTCGACAACTCCTTCTCCCAGTGACTTCGAGCAAGAACCTGAGACACCCAAACGGTATCAAGAACCGCTTCTTAGCTCACCAACCAGGCCACCCCCGGCAGTTCCATCTCCAGAGCAAACTCCAACTCGGGATTCTCACACAAAACAACGACACCAGTTATCAGTCTCTCCTACACAAGATATCCGCGAACAACACACTCATGCACAGCAGGAGGATCCGCATATGGATTTGCCAGCCCTTAATGAAGAAACACCTGAAGACAACCTGTATCGCGACGATGGTGCTCCCCCGCCACCAGCTCATCAATCTTTAGATGCAAAGAAATCTTCGGCACTTGAACCCCCTACGGAAGCGTATTCTAGCCTGAAGCGACGGAATTCCTCGCCTCTCAAACATGAGTACTATCCTTCTGATGTATCATCGGAGAGTTCCTTTTCCACAGAAGCATCAGAGGACGACTACTCGTACTCCGAGGATTCTTCTGATGATGAGCTCGAGGCCGTTGAAATGCCTGATTCCGTGCCTGCTATCAGTATAAAAAAAGAAACCGACACTTACACAGACTCTTCTATTTCTAGAAGCTCAAGAAGCCCCACACCCTCCGTATCGGCCTCGCAGATGGACATGCCCGGGACGGACGACGCAGAGCAGGGTTATCTCTACAAGTGTCTCGCAACAATATCTTACTGGGACAACAAACATGGATGTTGGAAAGACCTTTGGCCTGATATTTGTTCGATTGTAACAACACCGGGTTTAATCGAAGCTTATCCTTTCCGACGGACACACACTTCCTCCGATGAGTCTAATTACGAGGAAGATCGTCCTCTTATCGCGCTGGACCTCACGCCTTTGGTCATGTTGCGGACTAGCACAGCTCTTGATCTCGAAATAAGATCTCCGGTCTTGAGCTACGCTCGATTATACACGAAGGTGAATAAAATCGAGACTTCATTCTTCCGCTTCCGAGCCCCCTCACTACAGGAATGTGAATCTTTGTATATGGCGGTTCACCGCGCTCGCTTAGACAATGCGAAATACAAGGCTCTTGAGGAAGAGACGCGCATCCGGGCCTTTGGGCAGAGCCAAGTTGCGCAGAACGATGGTGACGGGAGCAGTCATCACCGAAGTTGGTTCGGTCGCAAAAATAGTTACCGCGCCTCAGCTCGAGCACCTTCACAATCCGCAGGCAGCACATCTCACTCCAGTGTGTCAGCCTCCTCGTTCCTTAAAAAACTCATGGGCGGTGGTGGCCAGTTCAATATTGCCATGTCGTCGGTTCACCGTCAATCTCGATTCGGGAGCGGCGAGAACTCGCTGTATGCGTCATCTTCAGACACGCCACCTCGTTCGCCATCTGTTAGTGCCGCCAATAGTGCAACAATTGCAAAGATGAGCCTCACAACCAACAATCTCAAGATTCGGCTCCACCTCCTCATATCAGCCAGCAAATGGGAGGACTACGGCAATTGTTATCTCGAAGTGACGCGTCCAGATCAGGGGACGCGACAAAACCTGAGGAAATATCAAGGCATGGAGAAACGAATTATAGTGACCACGATCCCGAGAAAACCTGCCGACAAGGCTCGCGTGGTCTTGGATGTTGTGCTAGGCAGCCGGTGTTTCTCGCGCCTCGGAAGCCGAGGTATTCTACTTAATGTTTGGGAAGAAGTCCGTGACGAGCACGGCGAGATGGGAGTCGCACCAAAGGGAGGTGGGAGTGGTGGTAATGTTAATAAATGGTGCTTCCAGTGTGTTTCTGTGATGGAAGCAAGTTGGATCTATGGACTCGTCACACAAGAAGTTGTCATTGGCTGAAAGTTTTGATACCCCTTAATCTCTTTTGTTCGGTCAATGGTGGGCATGAGGGCGTATGGAATGGGCCTACATAACGGAGCATATTCTTCATGTATTTGCGTTTTTTCTCGTATTATTCTAAGAGCATAGATCAGCGACGGCGGAGGCATCATGTATTAGGCAACGGATCGATTGCATTTGAGCGAGCACTGGGGTTCGGTAGCATAGAGCGGATGGAATAGGCTCGGTACAATACTTGGGATTGCTGGATGGATTTGTTTTCAGAACTATAAGGAGATCGGACTGGTTCTCTACCGCCTCGTGTTCGTTTCTTTGTTTTTTTCTATTTAATACGTCGAGAAAGCTATTGGGTTAGGTTGTGTATAAGCTTCTACTAATAATGAAACTGACCCTTATCAATTCAAATTTGCCACTTACTGGGTAGTGAAACGATCTCATCTTACCATTGTGACAAAGGCTAGTGATCTAAAGCTTGTAATAATATTCGATATTATGATAATCTGCCAGGGCGTCAAGGAGGCCATGCTGTCTAGTGACGAGAGTTTCGCCGTTTCGTTGGATATTTACATGATATCGGCTGCCCTAACCCTGGTTTACGGATAATTGCAATCCGAATACCTGGGGTGCGCTACTTCTCACCTTAACAGTGTAAGTATTTGTCAGGAGTCTAATAAAAGGTGTTTGAAATACCTACTAACAACAAGCAGGCGTCATCTGTTATGGTATTGCAACACTATGTCTATGTGCTGTAGGTGTCCGAGAACGTCATGTTGATTCATTCATGATTCGTACTCCGTAATCCGATCCCGGAATCCGCAGAAAGCCCGGGCGCGGACTTAAGAGCCACGCTAATAGGTATCACACCACTTCGGTTACATCCGAGCCAACTGCAGACACAACGCCTTGATTATTACATATTTCTAGTTATGCTAACTAGTTATTTGAGTCAACTTCTAGTCTTTCAAATAGATTGTTTTCTTAAGCATAGAATAATATATTTTACGCTAGCTGTTACATCTATAATAAACCCATCCTTTTACAAGTACAAAGATGAGCAGTTTAGTCAACAGGTCAGCATAGCGGCCTAGCTCAGGCATGTAATTTCAATATTCATACGGGTCCCTACACTGGTATATTACTAGGGATTCGTGTAAGCCTCTGTTGTTTTGAAGCCTCTGTTGTTTTGAAGCTTTATCTAGTGGACTTGATCAAGAAAAGGAGCATATGGCGACCTAAAAAGAACAGCTTGTAGCAATGCTCGAGTTTGTTGCTTGTCAAGGGGTACAGGTTTTGAGAGTGGTGCTATTTCACAGAATCGTCCGCGGTTCGACCAATCAGATATACGTTAGACCGAACCGTCCAATCGGCAGCTCCCTTATGTAACGGGGCTTTGACATATACCTATTCGAGATCGTCGCTGGTAGTTACCGATTCGTCAGAACACCCATGTATGTTGTCGCTCAGCAAGGATGTGTTATCAAGGGCGACTTGTTACGTACATAGCAAGGTGAGGTGAAAATTGAACGAGAGACTCCCAACCTAATAAAAATCAAGCATGTTGTCAGACGGTCCGACCCGTAATACCATTAGTATACCCATTGAAAGGACCCCCATTTCTGCTTACGTTCACAGATAACAATATTCACAGTCAGTCAACATTTATTAACTACCGATCAAGATCTCCGACTTTAGCTTAATGGCGCACGGACGGCGTATGATATGGGCATGGGTATGGCATATTATCCCACTTTCAACGGCTTGGCTAGAATCTCTCGGCGTGGCTACGGCTCGTAAGATAACAGAGTTTCTTTTGACACTACTTCGTACTCCTTGTCTTCGACCTGGCTTATACCTTATGCTTCGGCAACTAATCCAGCTGCCTTGCAAGGTCTGCCACACCATGTCACGCGTACCCATGCCGCTGCATGCAGTGTGAGGGGCATCAAACTGTTCGCTGCCGCGCGCGGACGGAATTCGCAGCCAAACTCATATCCACACAATTCAAAAATTGTGGGCAAATAGACTGGGAATACGTGCGTATTCCGCAAGTTGCGGAGGGTCGGTTAATCAATCGAGCAACTCAACTTACCAAGACTGCAACGCCAACCACTTCAGCGTAGAGTACCACCGGATGAACATGCCTGCTAAGAGTTGTTAAGTCTCCGAGTTGCCATAAGCCAGGGACTTAACGGCGGAGGCCGCAAGGCGGAAGTCCACGGGTCATCATGGCTCATCATGGGCCATGCCCGCCCAGGCCAGCTCATGAATCCCCATCATCACCAGCTCCTCGTTTCGAAACCCGATCATTACTCCAATTACCAGAGCTCTCTATCCAGGCAGACATCACAACCAATAGCGTATTTTACACACTCGGAGGCTTGATGAGCCCCGGCGTCCCGATTGCGGAGGGTCGGGTCTAATGTTTAACGCTGATCCAACGGGTAACGCATATTGGTTCCGCCCCATTGATCTACCGCTACGTTCCCCCTGGTCCTTGACTCGATACACTCTACTATCATGTAGTATAGGTATGTTCGGCAAGTAACGTTAGTCACTCTTGTCTTGGTAGTATAGGCCCCCGCTTAGATTATTGGTAGGCACCACTACGTCCATGAATTATATATATAGAGACATGGATCCGACTTAGATAAATACTAAAGACCTGTGACATCCGGCTTTATCACAGGGAGAGATGCGTAGAGCTGTATACACCGTCTCCATCTACGAACTATCTCTTTCTTTCTTTCTTCCCTTTAATAGCCAACAGCACGGTTCCTAATTAGGGGTAACTTGTCTGTATAACAGAATCAACTCCCAAAAGTATAGACTGCTGGGCAAACATGACTAGTGCACTCGAGCTCGCCCGGAATGGGCTTATGCTTGTAAGCTCACCTACTCCCCATTGCAGTATCATGGTACTGGGACTTTTAGTTCCCGCGACCTGTTCCAGAAGGACATATCAGCTGACAAGAAACAACATTAAAGGGGGTACTATACGTCATAGGACGTGCCATATACAATGCATTCTTACATCCGCTACGTAAATATCCTGGGCCACTTTCTCATCACATGTCGATCCTCCCCCGTAGCTGGTACCAGCTGCAGGGTCTTCTACCCTTCCATATGGACGAATTGCACCAGAAATACGGTCCTGTTGTCCGTGTCGCTCCGGATGAGCTCGCTTTCAGCAGTCCTCAAGCTTGGCGTGATATCTACGGTCACAAGAAGGCCGGCGAAGAGGAGAACCCAAAGCCTGATAGTGTCTACAAGGTATTTGATTGGTTACCTACTTCAGTTCTTAACGCAGATCGCCAAGATCACGGTGCGTTGCGACGACAACTGTCCCACGGCTTTAGTGATCGTTCCATGAGGGAACAAGAACCCATAATCGGCTCATACGTCGACTTACTAGTCAAGCGGTTGAAGGAGGGCATCGAGAAAGACACCACTCAGAACTTGCGGGAGTGGTATAACTACACAACCTTCGATATCATCGGGGACCTTAGTTTTGGTGTTGATGGCGGCTTTGGCTGTCTAGCGAACTCGGACTACCACCCCTGGGTGAAGCTGATCGGGAAATCAATCTACCAGGGCGCTATAATTTCAGGTCTCGCCCGGCTTGGGCTCCTACGACCTATTCGATGGATTGGCAAGTCGAAGTTACTAGCTGAAAACAAGAACCGTGCCATCGTGTGGGAGAAAGTTGGCCAGCGCATGGAAGGTGGTGAACGACCCGACTTCCTGGAAGGCCTGCTTCGCAAGAAGGAAGAGCTCAAGCTCGACCAGAGCCGCTTGACTATGAACGCCACCCTGTTGATTATCGCGGGTTCCGAGACCACGGCTACCTTACTCTCCGGTGCTACCTGGCTGCTCCTAAGCTATCCCGAAAAATTAAGGAAGCTCGAGCAGGAAGTTCGATCTGCCTTTAAGAGTGACGATGAAATAACATTAACGAGTGTTGGAAATCTGACATATGTAAGCCCACGATTTCTTTGTTTTGTTTTTGGAGGATCGTGAGGGAGCATGAACTACTAATCCAATTGTTCCGTGTTTTCACCAGCGGTGCAATATTTGCAGAAACTTTGAAATATGAGGATAAGACGCTAAACATAGGTCTTTATAGATGCTAGCTTGTTTGAACGAATCACTTCGCCGCTACCCGCCGGTTGCAGGAAGTTTGCCCCGTATGGCACCCAAGGGTGGCGCGATGGTTGACGGCAACTTCGTACCAGAGGGTGTAAGTTATATGCCGTCAATTCTCCCTTAAGTATCACTACATTATTCTTTCCACTTCGTGCAAGTCACGATATTTCCACTTCTTCCAGATTTACTATCGTCCAGCTTCATTATCAGTCTCAACCAAGTATCAAGAAAAAAACTAATTTAAATCAACCCTGATGCAGACGCTCATCTCCGTCTACCAGTGGGCTGTAAACCACGATAAGAACTATTGGAACGAGCCCTATGAATTTGCACCTGAGCGGTGGTTGGGAGACCCAGGATACAAGGGCGACCAGCTCGGTAAGAGACCATTACGTCCTTTTCTTCGCTGCAAGTATCAAAAATTAGGGTTTAAACCTTTGAGATCTCTACTTGCTCTTATGACTATTAGAGCTCACCGCGGCCTCTAAAAACCGTTGCTGATCACTTCTGTAGATGCAATGCAATCATTTAGCGTCGGCCCACGCAACTGCATCGGCAGAAAGTAAGTCTGTCCTTATTCCAAGCAACCAAGGCCTTACGCAAGAAAATGATCGTACGGAATTAACCTCACTTACTAATGCATTGTCTTCGTCTTCAGTCTTGCCTATGCCGAAATGCGCTTGATCCTTGCCAAAATCGTCTACAACTTTGACATGACCCTGGCTGACGACAGCCGTGGCTGGCTGGACGACCAGAGGGCCTTTGTAGTTTGGGAGAAGCCTGCTCTGAACGTTCACCTCAAGCCTGTTGCGCATTAAGAAACATACATGCAAGTAGCGACAAGCTATCCATAGAGCTTGTTGTTGGAAAAGGCGAATGTGTTGGGAATAGTCTGATGGATAAATATCTTACCACCTCATATTGAGAGTGACCCTGTGGGATGTTGAGATATAAGACAAATCTTGAACATACAGTACGCACTGCGAAATCTCTAACTGCCTGTCAGCTGTCGAGATATACGTAAAACCTATTTATTACTATATCTTAGCAATCTGTAATAATAGATCGTTTGTATCATCTTTTAATTCACGCTTTGACTCCTTGATAATATTAAGAGAAGCAAAGCATTGAGACAAGCTGACGTTAGAACGTTGCATTATGATTTCCAAGAAATTACATAATATATGTCCGAATTTGTCATGTTCATTGATCAGGTCCAGATTGAATTGACTAGTCCACCTATGTCTGCCACCCTTTCTGGCTATTTCGGCCGCTCATTTTCCACTTGTTGTATGTTATAATTCAAAGCTCATATCTCTTGTAGCCTTAAATATTTTAATAATAGCTTAACTGCTGTTTATGACGCTGTTAACCTGTTAGTGAAATTTGTCCAACTTAAGTTGCTTATAAAGGTATGTACAAAGGTTCACGCCAAAATCACCCACCATGCTTGGCAATAGTCTACAGTGCAAGCCTCCAAGCTAGTCGAGCGTTTGCCAGACGTCAGACGGCTCGGCTCTCTACTTAACGGCTGTCCGCGGCCCGCAACACCGCTTGCCAAGCTGAAAAGCTTTGGACGGGTAATCTAATGTTTCTGCTATAACTGCTTAAAACTAGCCCTTGGAATGAAAGTTAAAGTTTAAATGTATATTTAACGGTTAAAATTTCTTAGCTATTATAGATTCATTAAGTAAATAAAAAACAGATATCTTAATTCCTAGTAAAAAGTTAGGTAAGTTCAACAGCCAAACTATATGTTAGAATTTGGCTCACACTGTAGGCTACTGCTAAGCATAGTGGGTGATTTTTGCGTGGACCTTCGTATACTAGTAATTATAAACACTTGCTGTAATTCCTACTATATTAGGATTAAGATCTACAAGAGTGGGCAGGCGGGTTAGAATTCACTGGTGCTTTAAGACGCGTGGGGATAATCATGGACTTGACAAAAATAATTCTAAAATTCGACGTAAAGTGAAGCTAAATGTAGTGTATGTCGCTAAAATTCTAGTGCTTCCTTCCTTGGGCGTAAGCCTCCTCCTCATTACAAACATCCATGGATATTTCTTTGCTGGATCGACAGTGAGGAAATGCCGGTAAAAATCTCAGAAGAGCCAGAACCTAATAGCCTTGCTGCTTTATGACGTGTAACCATACTGATGTTGAACTGTGGGTGTGTCTTTGAAAGGTTCATCGCTGTCACTGATGTTGTTGTTGATTGGATGCCACTCGTTTGCGTCACCAAGGCGATCGGCGGTCACTGCAAAATTCTAGGTCAGTAGTTGCCTTGTAAGTTTGTTTTTTAGAAGCGGCAGAAGTTTTAAGACCAATGTTATTTTAAAAAAAATTAAAATACGATTGGGTCAAGTTGGGAAAATTGGCTCCAGAAATTACTTACAGCCAGCTCTACCAGGGTGCTTCATGCCCGCTTCTAGTTGTCGTTGATAAGAAACGTTCTTGAGACGCTCGTGCTCGGCAGGTGTGAGGCGAAGCTACCGAAATATTAGTTACGGACACTTTGATCCCTAGATAAAATCCAACGTGATGCTTACATATAACTCGGAACCAAAAACGTGAAGCGCCAGGGCTAGCCACGCTGCAGGACCGAAGGCTATGTTGAGCGCAGCACCAACCTCCATGCCGTTAAATCCGTAGAAGTTGGCGACAACTATAGCCTGCTGGTTCAAATTCTGGCCGGAAAAGAAGGGTGCGCATTCAGGATAGGCAGCCATCGTATTGGCCTGGCCTCCGATGGTATAGCTAACCTTATCGCAGGGTTCGGCGGCGTAGAAGCCTCCGATTTGTGAGATGACTATGGCACCAACGATCAGACCGATACGGAGGGTGATGATAGAGCCTCCCTGTATTTTGCAGGTATCAGTAAAGTGTGTTAGTAAATTATGAGCTTACAGGAACACTCACATAAGCCCAAGCACGAATCATCCAAGCTCTGTGTTGGTCGATCTGTAGTCGCTTGACGTTGATAATCGCGATGGCAAGTGAACCCAGGAAGGCTATAGCCAGCAGGCCGATCAAAGTCTGCACATCCACTCCACCTCCTGCAGCGCGGCGTGCTATCATAAGCGCACCAGCCGTTCCAAGGACGCACAAGAGTGTGATGAACCACCCATTAATACGATGAAAGATGAGGGCCTTGTGTCGAATAACTGGGACGAATTGGAAGCATGCGAGCAGACCGGCGGGAAGTATAGCAGCGAGATGTAGTATGATGCCGACCTGGTAACGCCCGGGTTGGGTGTAGTAGAAGCACTCTCCCGGGATTGCACCATTCCCCCCTGGCGAGTTTGGATTGCAGAAGATACCCCAGAAGTTGAGATATTCGAACCGTGCTAAAACGAATCCAAAAAGTGCACCGATAAAAATGAACCATAGGATGAAGTTGTAGCCCTTTGAGAAACCGATTGGGTTGTACACTTTGCGAGCACCGGCCACGAAGGCGTTACGTGGAGGCTTGTTTGAGACTGCCATTTTTTAAGAAGAAGAAGCAGAAGAAAGAGAAGCTCCAAGACCAAGTAAGAGAGAAACTTCGAGTAGTGAAAAGGTAAATGAGAAGAAATGAAAAGAAAAGAAAAACAACCAAGTAGACTTGGCTGGTTTGCGAATGAAGATAGAAAGTCAACGATAATGCGTTTCGAAGGACCTGGCTATTCAGGTGCTTTCTATCCCATATATACTCTACACGCTGAGGCTAGTATCTAATATTCATTTTAGTTTCTTTGTGAGGTACAATTTACACCTCCAGGGTCCCAAGGCTTAGCTCGATACTCTGCCCCATCTTCTATCAGCACTAACCTTTGAAAACCTTTAAGATCCTAGAAGCAAGCCAGATCCACGAACATCACGCCTCACTTATTTGGACGCCAAGCTAATCTCTATCTAGTAACCTTCGCCACCTTTGTATAGTATCTTTTCTGCTTCGATTTCTGACCTAAATTGTAACCTAGATACCGGTATCCTCTAGTGTAGATCAGCTGCAGGAATTGTACAGTAACCTACGATAGCACGCCACAAGTTACCGCGTTGTAGGGCGTTATAGGGCGTTATCCCTTTACTGAACATCTGAGAGTCGGATAGCGTAACAATTCGACGTGTCGAGCGTGAGTATAGTGCTCTGATTTCTCCTCGGATAGTAGCGTTGTTTGGGTGTAACTAACTAGCTATGTAAGCAGCCCTGTGGCTGGCTCGCTCTCGCATTTCATCCCCACAATCTATTTGCGGACATCAGGTTTCACTTATCACGGAACTAGCCTATTCTAGAAATTGACGTATTACGACACTACTCTCTCCTACAGTAGCTTTCCTAAGGGTTTTCCATAGGGCTGTCGATTGATCCCAGAATAATGCAGTAGCATTGTTTTACGTATTAAGCCATGTTCCTTAATCAACTGACCGCATTGTAGGCTATGCTTTACTTCCTATACAAATCAAGCTAGACTTAGAGAAAATCACTATACATTAATCAAATAGGGCGAGTTCTAGAACCAATTAACCTAGTTTGATGTCCAGATCATGAAATCTGATGCCGGTACCTGAAAATAGGACATGGGGTAGTTAAGAGAATGCGAGGGGCGCCACAAAGGCTAGTGCTGCCAAGTCGGCATACCTCCAAGAGGGCCAATAGGGGCGCTGTTGGGCTGATTCTCTCCACTTCATATTCGGTGGGTTTTTTATCCGCACCCACGCAATATCTACGCAGCAGATCATTTGTGAGGTCAAGGGTCGTGTGTCAAAGTATCAGGAGGTGTGGACTATCAGCTTCGTCGAGTTACTCCGAGACATTGCCATTGATTGTATCTTCTCGCATTCGCCCAAGTAATCCAAGTCGGATGCGAATCAACACAGTGAATAATGAATCATGAAAACCAAGAAAGGCACTGATCATACTTTGTCAAACAGGACATCTTCTTTTTCTAATACGATAAAAAAAAAACGTTGTTCTGCGGGCCTATATAAATAAGCTTAATTGCGTCATAATTAACCATTATCGTCAAATCACTGCAAAACATTGCTACACAATGCATGCATTCTCTAGAGTCTTACAAGCCTACAAGGCGTCTTTACTTAAGACTGATCCTTCCTCCATTCCGGAGATAGTCTGCGTTTACATGGGGGGCAGCCAGCTCTACGACAGGCCCTCAAACGAGCTCATAGTTGCTAAATCAAAGCGTGATATATATGTCATCTTATCAGCGTATAACATCAACGCTAATACCTTCTGGACGTGAATGGTATCGAAACTGAACAAATATGTTCCAGCACCAGATTCCCGTCTATATCCAGAGATTGATGGTAATTATTCGCGTCTCAGGCTATGATAGAGCCGGTACCTCACTGTCAACGAAAAGGTCGGTCAAAATCTCGAGCTTAGAATGTTTTCATAGGATTTCAAAGGTTTCATCCTTTGTATGCCGAATGGCTTCTTCTAAGATAGGATTGAAATGCATAGTCATGTTTGTGGATGTTAACTCAGCCAGTTCTCGAAGGAGTAAAAAATCATGTAATTCTGCTGGCAATACTGTTGGGGCCCGAGCAAGTGCTGCCACGTTCAGCTCGCTATATACCAGGGAGCTCTCATCAGTGATCGTGGCACAATTTAACAAGGGTCGTACAGTCAAGCAAGAGAGCAACCAATCTCTGTTCTCGTATAACTCTACGTCTTATAGAGTTACATCGTTGCCTCCTAATCCTTTGGAGATATTTGTCAAGAAAACCTCCTATGTAGAGGACGAGTGGAAGGCGCCAAGATGGCCTCAGAGTTTTTTCTCCGTATTACAGTCACCCGTCTTACTAATTCAGGCGAGTTATTCTAGTCGTATTTCGCGGAACAACTCAGTCGAATTCTCGGCTTTCTTACATCAGAAATGGTCAAAAGGACACCAGTTTGCTGAATTCAATATTACATGTGGAGTTGGTACATGCTCAAGTCACTCTTTGTGCATATCGTCGATCATTATCCCTTACGTTGAACGCCTCAGATCGCCGTCAGAAATTTTTACGGCTTTTCTATGATTGGTTACTGGGTGGCCGGGGGATGCGTGACTTTTATGGGCAGGGCATAAAATTGGCAGGCGAAACATTTTCTCGATAGACTGCTTTCATTACGCTGGGTTGATCAATAACAAAGAGTACTTGTAATGATTAATCTTGCAAAACCAGAATACAACACCATCTTTTTTGAAACGTTGGGGCAACGATTCATGTCAGATGTCACGAGGGCTAGAGTACTAGGGCTTGGAAGGGTATTCAATATTGCAATAATCTTCTTGGGCGTCGAGGAGGCCTAGAGGTCTAAGTTCCTCTCACGAGCTTAAGCGGCGAATTTAGGTTTTTATACACGAATAGCTTCGCTTTTACGAACCCAAGTCACTCCGGATCATCCCAGATCATTTAGGTCCATGTTACTATTATCGTGTTTGCTTAAGCCCACGATAATAGCAAACATAATATCCAGGAATAGGCACGCTGTGCATATTAATTACATGATATCGCCGACCAGACCCTGGTATACAGGAGTTGCATTCCCCTAGCTGGGGCCGGCCCGTGTGACATCAGAGCATAGTAATATAGACTTGAAATGTCGAGTAATTCGAGAAACCAATACCATTATTGTTGACCTCTTGCCTCGGATCGACTCTTTGACTCAGGCAATATTGGACGTCAAGCTCTGATATCTTAACAACCCACTGTGTGATAGTTAAGGTTCAGGAATTAGGTAGAAATCTCGAGGATTACGTACCACTCCTTAGCACTGCACTATTTCTTGGCGCAACTCTGGCGAAAAATTATCCCAATGATGAACAAACTTCTTTTAAACCAACTGTGCAGCGGGTTCCATACTCAGATAGGCTCAAACTTGGCTGCAGTTTGCGTCTAGACTCAAGAAGTTAGGCATTGTTTCTCTCAGCGTAGTGTTAATCGAGAACGCCTAGATCTCGATCTCGAGAAATATAGCTTGGCTAAACTTATATTCATTCGACATGCCGCAGCAATATTAGTTACTTGAATTCTTTCGAAAACAAGAATTCATTTATTTATGTTTCCTTACTTAGACCCGTATTCTCTTTCAGGTAATTACGGTCTGTAATACGTACGGTTATTAAGGACATCTCGAAGTGTGAGTTGCTGGTTTCTTTCCTAGCGATAGAATACTATATAGTATTGTTAGCAGTTCACTAAATAGCATCAGACAGAGCGTTTTTTTATTGACTTGTATGACTCTAAAGCCGTTGCTCGTGTAATAATCGAGATGCCCGAAAACAGCAAACTGGCTTTAAATTAGCCCCGAAAGGCTGAACAGTGTTACGACATGTATGCAATAGCTGCAAACGGCCAAGTTGCTCGGACTTTCCCACATCTTATCTTATGATTCCTTTCGTGATACTGTGCAGCAGATTTATTTCGTGACAGACAGTTTATGTCAATGCAAAATATACTAAATGTACGCGAGGACAACCGACACCGGTAGATGAATTCATCCTCTGCTCTATAAAATTTGTTACTTCGAAATTAGAATCTTCAGCAAAAAAAAACTGAAAAAGGGGCTGGAGCAATAGTCAACGACAGCAGGACAAAGAAAATCTGCAAAATAATTGACAGACTTGTTTAGGGTGCTACCCACAGGCGAACGGGATCGAAAAGATCAGCTGAATAAAGGAAACTAGATAAAGGTAAAATTCTAACTAGATGCAAATATCGCGGGAAACAAAGATGGGCTCAGGGAAGTGATTTTGGCCTTCAGTTACATAGTAAACAGTCAATAGCGAACAGATGATCACAAAGCGTTAATAAGCATCGAAGCTAAGTAAGTCGATATCCACACAGGGAAGCTTACCTAACAACTAATTCTACTTAGCGTGCGTGCTGCCACACTAAGTGGAGGGCTTCCCAATAATATACGTACATAGTCGAGAAGTTCATAGCCTATAGAATTGGGAAGGGTAAGTCGGCGAAGGAGTCAGGACCCTACTCGCGGTATGCATGATCTCTAATCACGCCCGGATTTGGTAGGTCCAGTAAAATAGGGGGAGTTCGCCGCCCATAGCAGTATGTAGGGTGTAAAGTGTCTAAAAGCAAAAATAGTACACAGATCGCGGTAGTGAGTTTACAAGGGTAGCTTAGTATAGAGGATTGATCTAGTAGATCCCCTGAACAGTCTCGCCACGTTTCTCAGAGCGGGCCCAGGTGATTTCGGGAATAACACACATGTATCTTAAAGACCGAAAATTCTACATTGGATAGATCTCATGTAACTTGAGTAGGTCATTATAGATCACTTGAACCAATCTGGAGAAGATGATGGAGTTGGCGTTGGTTAGAACCCACTCTGCCAGGTCAATTGCGTGTACTCCGTCAAGGTTTAGGTAATATACTATAATAAAATCTAGACCTTTTCTTGATAAATCTTAAGCTAACGGTGATAAATTTAGTAAGTGGTATGATTGGGTATGCATGCGCATTATCCTTCAAGGTGTTTACGCGATGCGTGCAACCCGACCAAGAAGGGGGAAAGGGGTTGATTCATATGCACATGCGTCTTGAGAAATACATCAATACATATATAAACAAAGCGTTTGTTTCCGTAACGAGGGCTCATATCAATGGCCAGAAGTATTTGCACTTCAAGGTCAAAGTGGTCACGAAGGTCTCAACCCTTTTTGTATAGGTAGGAGGTCCACGGCTTATATACCCGAACCGCTTCGCTTCACCTCGCCTACATCGCTTTCGAATTTCTAGCTCGGGAGGCGGAAGGAGACCGAGGAAGTCAAAGAGAGCTAAAGGACTTGTCACTCTCCTCACAACTGTCACACGGACTCAAGCGACTAGGACTAGGCCCGAGACCCTTCGGCCCAGGATTCGTATATCATGTCTATAACCATATGAGCGGTAAAACTTGCACAAGGCTCAAACTGCTTTAGTTACTGATGTATGCCTGATCGAATGAGTGCTACACGGCCAGGACAGCCACTGACTCATCAGAGCCCGACGCGCCCCGGTTAAGACATAAACAGCTATTGCTCGGCGAGATGCACGAGACTGTAGTTGAGTTATAAGGGAGAGAGCTATCAGAGCCGGATCGGAGCTTGATAACAGAGGGGGCAGATTGCCGACCCGAGATTTATGTGTACCAAAAGAGGGATCCTAAACTTGAAAAGGAAGTCGATTAGTTGAATTCTTTCACATATATATAGATCTTAGATTATCGCCTGGCTGAAGAGGATTAGACATTCATATACCTTCATAGCCCTTCAAAGCCTTCTCAAGACCATAGATGATTATTGCAGTTCGAAGTCTCTTCCAAGCCTACATCTCATTCGTAAAAGAAGGAATCAACATAACCGACCAGATGCGCAGCGTCAAGCTGCAATCAATGGAACTGCTGATCACGGCACACTTGAGCTCAACTGCATAGGATTATCTGATAGGTAGTTGTTTCTTCTCAGTTACGAGAGGCACGAGAGGTGCAAGAGGTGATATAAACATAGCACGAACTTTTGTGCTTGTTGTTTGGAGATTAGGTAGTTAAGTATTGATAAAGTGAGAACCTAAATCAGAAGTTGTTGGATAATGCTCATTGGCCCGTGCGCACATGTGTCCTAGTAGGTACGTAGGTACATGTGTTAACCAAGTTTAGTTACGCTTTTCGCTGTTTTCATCATACCTACCTACCCTACCTTCCTTACATAGAAGCGGCAGGGCAGACTGACTACCTAAGTAACCTACCTAGTTAACTACGCGGTAGCACGGCGACAAGAAGGCAAGCTCAATCAATCCCATCCAAAGCTGCAACCTCGACCCCTTCTTCTTTCTATCTCCTCGGGCTGTTCAATTACTTACTTACTTATCCAAGCCAGCTGCAGGCCCATCCCCATTACAGCATAAATAAATAAGTGTTTTAACTCACTGCCAAGACTTCTTTCCCATCTTTCTCCCTGTCTCGTGCGCGCGCGCGCTCCTTACCTCATCCCTGCGCATTCGCAGTCGCGTCAACTCAGCATCGCCATCCAAGCAACCCGCAGCCATGGCCGACTACGCATCGCTCAAGGTTCCAGAGCTGAAGAAGCTGCTCCAAGAAAAGCAGCTTCCCGTCACTGGCAACAAGGCCGATCTGATCGCCCGCCTGCAGGAGCATGACAAGGCCAACGAGACGCCCAAGCCCGCCGCTGCCGCCGCCGCCGCCGCCGCACCAGGTTTGTCCCCTTTATCACGACATCGCATGTGAGCCTGGCTAACGCATCGCAAGTGTCCGCAGAAGAAGACCCCATCGATTACTCAGACGACGATGTCCCAGCATCCAAGCCCGAGCCCGCCACGGCGCCTGTGCCCGTAGAAGAGAAGGCCGCGACGGAACCCGCAGCCGCAGCGTCCGCCCCCAACAGCGAGGTCAAGCCCGCAGAGACGACCGCAGACGACGCGAAACCCACCGAGGCTGAGGCCGAGGCGGAAGCGGAAGCGGAAGCGGAAGCGGTACCCAAGACAGACTTCTCAGCACACCTTCCCGCCAGCACCGCGGACGAGGAGGCCCGCAAGCGCGCAGAGCGCGCCAAGCGATTCGGCATCGTGGAGAACGCGGACGAGGAGGCCAAGAAGAAGGCCGAGCGCGCTGCGCGGTTCGGCGTCGACGGCAACGGCGACGAGTCCTCGCTGGTGTCCGGTCTCGACTCCGCGCTGCCCGAGAAGCGAGAACGGAAGCGCGGACGCGAGGGCGCAAACGCCGATGGCGAGCGTGGCGCCAAGAGACAGCAGAACGGCCAAGGTCGACGACGGGGAGGCAGAGACAACCGGAGCCGCGGTGGGCGCCACGGTGGTGGTGGTGGTGGTGGTGATCGCGGTCCGTCACGGAAGGAAGTTGGCGGCGGCGGCGCGAAGCCTAGACGGATACTTGATGACCCCTCTGAACGTGCGAAGGCAGATGCCAGAGCCAAACGTTTTGGTGGTGGTGCCTAGAATGATGATTCCAACTTGTATTGCACGAAAATGACTTTCCTTGGACCTGGTAAAGCGGGTCTGTGCGGAAGCGCGATTATGACCGTTCCGGTCGGTTTGCATCAAGATGGCCGCAGACGGCAACCCGCATTGAACCGCAAAGATATTTTTAGGAAGTCGATTTGACAACTGGCTTCAGAGCAAGCCACCACTAGCCCTGCTATACATCACAGCAGAATATTTACGCATCATCTCAGCTAATATCGGAGTTGGTGGTATGCGTTCTCATATTCTTTCTCGATATGTCTTGCCAAATCAATCCTCTACTTATCTAGGGCACCAGAATTATTTTGATGTTAGTCACTATATGAGAGAGAGCGTGAGTGAGTGAGTGAGTGGAAATACGGGGTTTGGGGCGCTTGGTTTCGGTACGCAATGAAAATCGATAGGCGCAAATAACATAGAACGCAATCATGTATGTTGTGTGACACGATGTGATAAGGATAAATGCCAAAGGATAATCGACTACGTCTCATTTGGAGACGGAATACAATAAGTGTTGCTTACTCATACCATCGTACTAAGATATTATTATCATTGTTGTAGACAGTACCTACACCTCTTACATCGTC
Organism: Xylaria flabelliformis; assembly: GCA_007182795.1. Taxonomy (NCBI): domain Eukaryota; kingdom Fungi; phylum Ascomycota; class Sordariomycetes; order Xylariales; family Xylariaceae; genus Xylaria; species Xylaria flabelliformis. The sequence continues at coordinate 25,268 of VFLP01000066.1, read as the reverse complement.
AAGAAGTCGTAGAGACTAGGTACGTTATGAGATACGACTGAAGAACAAAGTATACTACGTATCTTTGAATTCGCTCGTCCACGATCCATGCCATCGCATCCCCTTCACTTTAAATATCTATATCATCGTACCAACAATTGGTTATCTCGAAGCTACTTACGCCAGCTCTCACAAAGCAATTTTCAAGTTCTAAGGCTTCATGTACTTCAGCTCATTACAGTTCCAAACAAAAAAGGTATCTTCTACAGTACGGCATACTTAACCTATGTACTGGTTGACCATTCCATCACTCCCAGCACATCGCGAGACAAGGACAGAAGCAATATTTGAAGTCTTATAATAATTTGAAGATAAGATGATATATAACACCTAACTAAGTTATTTCAATAAAAAGGCCCTCGCGCGGGTATCACCTGCATTGCGCTTTCTACTCGTCTTAATGCATGCTTGATCTCCTCCACCCCCATTCTAGTGCGTATTGTTATTCCCCGGTTATACCTACCAGGTTATCATCACCACGACACGCGAGTCGAACATCATAATATTATATATACAAGCGACGCCTTTCATAGAACCCTTGAAGATAAGAAGACGAGGATAAGAAAATAAGATAACAAGGTCGAAGGTAAGGAAGGGGCTTATTATGGTAATATGACATGATACATCAATGGGAAGACCAAGACAAGACAAGACCAGACAGGGTGATGGGAGGTAGGGAGACGAACACATATATTGAAAGAGGAGAAAAAGAGCTAGTTAAGCTGGTGTTGGTACGGTACTGTTGCGAGCTACCGAAACCCCCCACCCGCTCGCTTTTTTTTTATGTGTTGGTTTGCCTCCCTCTTTGTTTTCCCGCCTCATCCTTCGTCATCTTCCGCGCTGTCTGTCTTGTCTGTCTCCTCATTTCTCCGGGTAGTCATACGCTGTCTCACGAGCGCGAGGCAGTGTAGTCATCCCGATAAATATCATGTCGGGGACTCGCCTTCCTAGAGAAGACGGCCTCGAGAAGGAGACATTTGACTTGACTTGCGCATCTCGAGCTTAGCTTAGCTGCATCACCATGGGTCCAGCAACAGTGATATCATCCGTCAATACGCCAGTAGCAGGCGCGTTACTCGTGAGCGTGACGTAGACGATACCGGCCAGGTTAGGGGGTAGCGCGCAGCCGGTCGTGGCATCGAAGGGTGTGAAGGCAGTGCCCCCGGGGGCAGCCGAGTTCGTAAAGCCGCAGAACGACGCGCCCGACGCGCCGTCGCTCTGAACCTGGATATTGGTGCCGGCGGCGAGGTTCATAACGCCCGCGACGGGTGCGGGACTCGTCATAGTAAGCGTGGGGAAAGCTGTGAGAATCAGGTTGGAGCCGGCCGGGCAGGAGGTGATGAAGGGCGCGGCGAGCGAGAAGACGGCCTTAGGACCCAGAGGCGTATCGAGGGGCGAGGGGGAAACGGCCACGCCCGAGGCGCTGCGGATAAAAGACTGGTGGCGGGCTTCGACTGTCAGGATCGAGCCGGCCGTGCTGAGGATCCCCCCGTCGGATACTAGCGGTGCCGCGCCGAGGTACGCGGAGACGCCCACGCTCTCGAGGACCGCGGCCGTGGCAACCATGCCCGCGGCGTCCGTGAACCCGAAGTTATACGTACACGGCTGGACGGGCTGGACACCGGCCTGGGCGATGGCGCTTTGCAGCAGACCGACATGAGCTTCCTCACTGCTTCCAATGCTCTTAAGGTCGGTGAGCTGAGCTGAGTTCAAGCCAAGAGCAACAAATTGATCATCAGGAAATTGAGCGAAACCTTGCTGGTAAAAGGTGGCCTCGAGCCACTCCAAAGTCAAGGCGCTGTATGATAACCGCGTAAGCGATTGGCCTTGCACCGCAAGATCAACAGGAAACACTTACAATTGAAGAATATCGACGTCTTGTAGACCAAGTGCCGCCGCGGCAGCATTTTGCCTCTTTGCCAAGTGGTAGATGCCGTTCTGTCTTGTCGTGAACTTTGGTTGCGCTGGAAGAGCCGACGCGATCGCCACCAATCCCGCCAGGGCACCCGTAGTCTTTATGATAGAAGGCATCTTGGTTGCTGTTATGCTCTCGTCGAAGTCGTCTTGTTTGCCTTTCTCTCTTTTTTTGTTCTCTCCCTTTTTCCTGACCCGTCCAATAGTGACAGCAGCAGCCGAATTAGAAGTAGTTGAGGATGTGATAAAAAGCAAGAACCAGCCTGGCTGTTCCTAACGTATAAAATTCCCACCTGGGTATTAGAAGAATTAGACGTAAGTAAAGAGAGTGAAAGTCGTTGATCCCAGGGAAGCAGACCAGCGGCTTATGGAGTAGGATTGATTCACGGGAACGACGGTATGGGGATAAAGAAGAGAATGGGAAACCAAGACTCAGTCGGGAGGTGGGAAACACGGCCGCATTAAAACCAACCTGCCATGCACCGCAGAGCATGGCAGGACGAGGTAGAGCACGGAACCAAACGCCATGGGGAGGAGGGATGCTTCACGGAAAGAAGGCTGGCCGAGCGTGGAACCGACGATCCCCAAACCAACTCCCCAGCGCTCCTTGATCTCTTTCCGCCGGCATTGCTTGTTCCCTATTGAGGATTTGCTTCCGAACGCGGATGCGTGCCAAGGTCGAAGGGGGAAGAGATGGGACGGAGCGTGCTGGGATGTTTCTTTAGCACCCATGATCTATGTAAGTGATCTTTGTAAGTAAGTAGTATACAACGATCGTAGATTAGTAGCAAATAACTAGGTATCTGTCTTATCACGCGTGGGATTTAGTGCCAAGGTCGAATCACACGTGTTGGCGGCGTCAAGGGAAACGAAACAAACTCGAAGCAAAGCTCCAGTCGGCCAATGGGAGACTCCTGCGCTTCTCGACTTGGCAGATGAAGTTGAGATGAGGTTGTGAACAATCCCAGCTTTGCATGCTATAACTAAGTAGGTACCTAAGTACTAGAGAACTTCAGGGTAGCACCAGGGTAGCACCAGGGGTTCTTGGCGTTCGAGGCCCCACAGGGCACATATGCTCCTATTAACTAGCATAGTAGGTACTGGGCGTAGGCACCTCGGGCACTTGGAGAAAGCCATTGGGGATTCACAGGGGGCAAGGGGCTGACGGCCCATTTGCCTCAGATGCTGTTTCACGGGGCTCGAGCCGACAGCGCTTTTCTGCACGGGCGAGCGCCAACCCGAGCACTGAAACTATTTCGAGGTTGCTGTTACTGTGCCGATGATGGATCTGTTCGTCATCTATCGGGATCCTACCAACCCCCATGGCTTGCTTCCCTCTAGCGTGTGAACTATGAGAGAGTCTTAGGGCTGCAACACGACGTCTCTAGAGGCCACATTCTAGGTTAGGTATATCCGTCTTGCTACCTATGGTCCTAAATGTCGCAATGGATTTTCTCCGAAGACAACTTCAAGCGCTAATGCGTATTATTCAATGATACCTAATCGCATGCAGGCCGCTGTCCCTAGGTCGGAAGTTCGCTCCGTCGATCTTGAGATCTTCCGAAATTAGCTTCGATACACCATCTAATTGATCAGTCTTCACAGAACCTGAAAGGCAGAGATGCCCATACTTTACTCGTGGCAGGCTAGGCGGTACAGAGAACTAGAAGGCGAAGTTTAATTTTTTTTTTTTAGCCTCTATTCAAAGCGAAGTTAGATACCGGCTACGGATTACAACATCGATAGTGGCACGGCCGAACCTCGTTAGACCTACACAACATAAAATTGATCCAAGCTGCTTTGACGGCCGCAACTCACGGCCTCCGAGCAGGTTCACTACCGGAGCTAAAACATGAGCCGGCCGACGAAACGTGACCTGTACGTTCCGTCACATTTGCTGGGGCTACCAACCAGGAAATTGATAGCCAACTCTACACTCAAATAGCTCCTACCATCACTCAAAGATGCACTTTGCAAGACCTCGAGGACTTCCATTCTATGAGGGTGATCGATGGCAATCAGGATGTATCCCAACAACAGAGAGCCGGCAACCTAATAAGCAAACACACACGCCTCGTAGGATCAGCTTGACGGAAGGTCTCTGGTACGTATTTTTCTCAAGTAGTTGGTTAGAGGAAGAGAACGGGGCCAGGAGGTCCTACAGTCATAAGGGGGGTGCCGTTGAGTATCGTGGCTCGTCTCGGCAGCACCATGAAGACGCACGGTGAATTTAAAAAACATACTATGTATCGCGTCAAAATTTTAGGAGACGTGCTTCGCCTGATATATTCTCAGACATAGCAGTAAGCGGGTCGCGAGGCTGTCCACGTCCCGATTCCGATCCCGATCCCGAGCGCCCCAGACTTATCGCGTCAAGCACCGGCTCACCACAAGCACCTCCGTACATCTAAGTATTTGTTCCCACAATTATTCCCATGATAATGACTTTTGATGACGCGACTAAGAGATACTCTCTGAGAGGGCTCCGACAAATTTGGGATACATTCTACCTTTTCGTCATGCCTTCTGGCGTTCATTTAGCAAATCCAGACGATACGATACCATGCTCCATCTACCCGATCGCTCCAAAATCTTAAGTACTACAAGCGGTTCTTGTCACACCAGCCAGACAGTTAGAGCGCAAAAGGATTGAGTGAGCGGATGGTCAAACAGCTACAACAAACAGCATTAGCATTCCAGGTTTCTCACCAGAACATTCGGCCTCGGCATGGACTTACGGCGGGCTCTTGGACAGATCTGTCTTGAGAATGATGGGTACTCTCGTCATCTCTGTCACGTCCTGGATATATTCTCCGCCTTCTTCTCTCAGCTTGAACAGCTTGAGGTATTTCTCCTTGTTCGTAAGACGCGTTTCAACAGCCTCGGCCATGGGAACCTTCGAATCGGACCTTGTGCGGTGCAGCACACCTGCGGCATTCGAGGAAGACCGGTTCGGCGACCCTGGGACGCTCTGGGTGGGGCGCTCCGCCAATGATGCTCCCGCCATGGCCTCAGTGACATCCGACACATTATCATCGTCGTCGTCAAACAATGCATCCACATCATCTGTAGACATAGTACCAGTTTCCGTTTGCTTTCGTGCAGCTTCCTCGCGTTCCTTCTTGACGCGCTCCGCTTCTTCGGCTTGTCGCGCGGCAGCTATCGCATTCGAGACGCGCTGCGAGGCGGCCGCCTTGGGTCGTTCGTCTTCAGGCACGTATGCCGAGCTTGGAACACCTTTCTCCCAGTACAACTCTAGCACTCTCTTCTCTTTTCTATATTCAGCCTTCTTCAGTGGCAATTGATCGCAATGCACGCGTTTCTCAAAACCCCATTCGGGAATCAAGACATCAAAGGCAGATTCGTAGACGCATAGAACGATACCTTCGCTAATCAGATCACCGTTGACCTCTTGCCGTTTTTTATCCATTATTCGGCAGGATTCGATATGAATGCTCTGTTCTTGCGCATTTTGAGCTGATTCCTTCTTGATGTTACATGATTCGATAGTCTTCACTAACGTCTCAATATCGTCGTTGTATTCGATGGCACCACCGTCAGATAAGACGGCTTCTAACTGACGATGCACGACAAGATCCGCGTATCGCCTGGTGGGACTTGTGAAATGAGTGTAAAGGGGAAGGTTCAGGGCATAGTGAGACCGCAATTGCTGGTTCATCTTACCGATAATGAAGTACTTTGCGTGCTGCATGCTCTTAACAAGTAAAGTCTCCATGCCTTTGCGAATACCAGCATCGTCGACCTTGAATAAACTATTTTGAAGAGTTCCACTGCTGGTCATATCAATGTCATATCCTAGAGCTCCCATACGTTCAACAAAGGTTTGCAAGCGCCGAGCATTAGGCGGTCCTTGACGTCGGAGCAGTGCCTTTTCAGGAAGTCCGCTGGCCAGCTTCTGGGCCACGTAGGCGTTAGCCTTGTGAAGAAGCTCCTCGACGAGTTCGGTTCCCGGCGTTGTATCAAAAATGTTGTGTTGGATGGGTATATTCTCATCATCGAGGTGGTGGAGCAGGCGTAGGGGTGCAGTGACCTCGCCGTCCGAACCAAGACGGGCCTCCTGAAATTTCTGCGCGATGGCCTGAGAGATGTAAGCAAAGCCCGCCTCACAAGGATCAGTGAACCTACATTTAGAATTTGGATATCCTTCACTTCAGCACTCTCGTGCTGAAAGCTGACTTCGCCCGACAATGCATCATCGATATCTTTAAGTGATAATTTCGCACTACTCTTAACAATACTCTTGCCGACCCAGGCGTCGCCTTCGGCAACGGCGCCCGTGTGAGGGTTGACCTTGAAGACGACACTCACGGTAAGCCTGTCTTCTCCAGGGGTGAGTGTACAAAGCTCAGATGCAATCTTGGGAGGAAGCAGTGCACATGTACGATTCACTAGGTGAACAGCCGTTCCACGCTTCTTCGCCTCACGGTCGACTAGTGAGTTGGGCTTTACGAAATGAGTGACGTCAGGCACGTGGATGCCAATCTCGATCTTGCCATCAGGCTGAGTCTTGACGTGAACGGCGTCACCTAGCTCGCCGGTGCCGGCAAGGTCAAATGTAAAGATCTTTTCGTTACGGAAATCCCGCCGGGCACCTATTGAGGCCTCGTCCTCCTTGGCGATAGACCAGTCCTGGAAACCAACGCTCCGAAGAACGGCTTCGGCAAACTCGTCCGAGGAGAAGTTGTTGTCGCGGAGAAGGGCGTCCGTCTCAACTTTCAGATCACCCATCTTACCAAGCTGTTCAACGAGGGTGCCAAAGGGGTGGAGTGATGTGATCGGCCATCGCTTGATGCACGCAACGAAAATTCGGTCCGCATAATCTTGATGCTTCTCCACGAAATCCCGCGGTGCCTGCTCGGTAGGAATGGCGATAAGCGGGACGCGCTTGTCGGTGGGCTTGAACCAGACGATCTTCGGTTTGTCCTGTTGTCGATGGTCATGGGCACGGCCCCCGTCTCGAGCAGCTCGTTCGGCTTCCTGCTTCTCTTTCGTTGCTTGGCTACTTGGTCGCAGAAGACCAAGCGTGCCCGAAAACATCTGGCCGGCAACCCGTTCAATAACGGCAACAATGTGACCGGCATAGAGCGGCTTCGATTCGTCGTTGATCTCTTCCTCCTCGACAAGTAGCAGGCTCTGGCCCTCCACCTCTACATCGTCGTTTTTCTTCTGAGTCGGCCGTTGGCGTAAACTGCCTCTTCTACGGATGCTTCCGTCAGCCGTCGTGGCATCGTCGCCGTTGGTAGCGTTGGGTGGACCATTGCCGTTCGTAGAACCAGTTCTCGTATCGGTGATGTCCTTTCTCTTCTTCTTCTCCTCCTTCTCCCGTTTCTGGCCCCACACCTCGTCCACGTCAAGAAGCTCGACTGCGACCAGATCTCCCTCCAACGCTCGGTTACGGTCCTTGCTTCCGCAGATAAAGATGTCGGCATCCAGAAGACCGTCCGAAGTCGACACGTACGCATCACTGCGGTTCTTTTTGTTCACACGAAGAATTCCGGAAACGAGTTGGCCGTCGCCAAGCAGGGCAGGCAGAGTAGCCTGGGGTAAATAGGGAGTGAATAGCGTCTTTCTCTGCTGCTGCTGAGACTGCTGACCTCCTAGCTGGGGGGCATGCTGGCTGGCCTGGAGCCCGACCATGTGCTGGCCGTTCATCTGAGCAGCCTGGAGCGCCTGAAGTTGGTTAATTTGCATGGGGTTGAGTTGTTGGCCGGGATACATCTGCATCATGGGAATTTGGCCGGGGATTTGCATGAGTTGGGGCTGACCCGGGTACTGGAAGGCGCCAATCGAAGAGATCGACTGATTGATCGAACCGCGGGAACGGTGGCCGGGTTGGAAGCCTTGCTGACCCTGCGCAGGCTGATCCTGGCCTTGGTTCTGGTTGCGCCAGTTACCCTCAAAGTTGCGCGAGGATGTCCGGGCGTGGCCGGCTGCTCCCCCTCCGCGGCGTGCAAAATCACCACTATCGCCTGGCGCACCGCCGCGTGCCCCCCCACGACCATGCACGGCCATGCTTTGGCTGCGCCCGTGTCCGCCTCGTCCACCGCGGGTAGATGACCCCTGTGCTATAGGGGTATCCGCGACACTACTTTTGGGCTCTTCCGCAGCCAGAGCCGTATCAGCACCGGGGCCGGGAAATTGAAAGCCCGACGTGGTGCGCTTCTGCTGAGCGATTTCCGCGGCCTTCTTGGCATCGGCCAGTGCCAACGAATGCCTTCGCTGGTGACCTCCGCCGCCACCACTGCTGCCGCCTCGACCGCCTCGAGGCGCGTTTTCACGGTTCTGGCCGGACATGTTATCAAAGTGGCCGAAGGCAGAACCAGAGGCCCCGGAGGACGGTGCCGGGGGCGGACCCAGATTCATGTTAGGAAGGGCGGACTGGTTCCGGCGGTGAGACATTGGTTGGTTCGGTGCTCCCATCTGCACGTTTTGCTGCTGTGGAAGCTGGCTGGGAAACTGGAAGGCCGTCTGTGGCGACATGTTGGCCATGTTGGATTGCAAAGGATTGTACTGAGCGCCGGCACCAAGCTGGCCGGCTTGCATCATTCCCATGTTCATGTACTGGTGGGTGGCTTGGATTTGCTGTTGCTGCTGCTGTAACAGCTCGATCTGTTGTTGGATGGCAAATTGCTCCACTAATGACGAGGCACAACACGGTTAGCTAAGCCGAAAAGTGCGATAGCGGCGGCGACGGCGGCGGCAGCAGCAGCTCCGGGCGACCAAAGTACACGCGGATACCTATGGCATGTATATGGCACGAGGCAGGAAAAGGGGGGAGGAAGGGGGCGGGGGGAGGACCGAACTTACTTCCGGGATTGGAGAACATGCTCATCAGGGGAGTTAGCTCGGACGGGCTTCGACGATGGGCAATGTGAAGACGGCGTCCAGCCGGCCCAGGAACCCCTCCAGTTGGGGGAGGCTGCTGCTGCTGCTGCTGGTCCATGGCGAGCGCTGGTTGCACGTCCAGGTGCGACAGGCTGCGGTGTAGTCTGGTAGCAATATCCTAATGAGGGGGATTGGATGGAACAAGGCCGAGAGGGATGCTGGCTGGCTGGAAGCTCCAGTGAGGACGATAATGCGGTTATCCTGCCGGTGCACGGGTGTACAGTAGGACTGGGACAGCTCTGTGACGGGTGATGCTGGTGGTGGTGCTGGTAGTGGTGTTGGTGACAACTGATTGCGTGGACGCCTTGTGCGACTGGAAAAAGGAGGTAGCTAAATGAGAGGATGAATATGGATCGTCTCGGGTGATGGAGAGTGATGCTAAAATTCCCGAGGGAAGGAGTGTGCAAGCAAACCCAAGAGAGTGGTGGTTAGATGGGACAAGATGAAGAGGATAAGAGGGGGGAGCTGGGAAAGAGAGAGAGAGAGAGAGAGGTGTGTTGTATGATGAATGATGAAGACGGGATGGGGAGCTTGGGACGATAGATGTCCTTTCTCTGGCTCAGGGCTCTGGCCGATGGCTCTCCACACACTGTCCGTATTGAGATAGCGGCTGTCAGGCTGGTGAGGTCAGGGCGGGGCCCACGGCGAGCTTGGGGTGGCACTGGCCGCCTGCGACTTTACACTCTGGGGGGGTTAGGGTATAAGTCTGGCCAGGGCTCTAACTTACCCACTGTTGGCCGACAAGGTTACCTAAGCCCATCGGTAAACAATTGGTGCCGGTGGGGATGGGGCGCTAACTAAGTAGGCGGCCAGGATGGCGAGGGGATTAGACTGTTTAGCGTTAAGGCGTTGCGGAATCTGGCTAGGTCTACTCTTGTATTTTATCAAACGACAACTTCCTGTTAAATCGCAAAACGACTTCCTTTCCAACCAAACATCATGTCTCCATGAATTATTCGGGCTACTTAAAGTAAGTAATCTTGGACTCTTGAGACCTGAAAACATAGATGTTGCGGCAGCTCCCGCCTGAAAAGCACCAATTGTATCAATAAATGCGAACTATCCGTACACATATTTTCAGCTCATCGTACACCAAGGTCTTCCTTTCGATTTAAGGCTTCTTGTTCTTGAAAATAGTAGTTATCATAATTACCATAAAAAGGCTTACGTACACAAGAAAACTAACACTCCATAATATCAATGACAAAATGATCAGCTCGAATTATACGTACTAGCATGTTTTTAGGTGGCAACCTACAAATGATATGAGTTCAAGACCAAGATCCCGGCAACTTAAAACCTTAAAATCGACCTCGGAGCTACTATGCGTGGAAAATCCAACAGCTAGGCGCAGGTTTGTCAATGGCTGTCTCTCCTCTACTGGCTATCTAGTATGCTCATCTCACGGGCAACTTTCGTCTTATTCCTACTAGTCGCAACCGATAAATGCTCTGCAGCCAAGTTTAGGCGAATATCTCTATTACCTATAAGCTTCTATGCAACAACGTATAGCCCGACTAGGTATTTCCCAACAAATCCAAAATACGCGTACTCTTGGTGTCACTCGGACTTGTCCCTAGCTAGGTACTGGCATTGCAGCTATCCGTACCTATTCTTGTTATCGTGTTTGCTTACCCCTACGAAGAAATACGACAATAGCGATTACAGACTTGAATTAGCCAGGCCAGCGAGAGCGAAGCTATTAGTATACTTAGACCTAGATCGCCGCCTGGGCTAGAAGGGAGGACTTCGACGCCCGATAAGATTATAGCAATATCGAATACCATTTTCCTTGTTACACTTCATCACATTTTTCCAATGTCCCAATATTTAAACCTCGCGCTGTCAAACCCTTAGGAGGCTTCGGAAAGCTCCATACCATGTAGTGTACGATAATATCTAACGTGCTGGTTTTCATTCGTTGCTAAAAGTGTGCTTGGGGAAAACAATGGGTCTGTGACGAAAGACATAGGTATTTAAAAATGGTGGAATGCTAGCTACAGCTTATATACGACCACCCAGCTCCCGAGTCAAGTCATCGAGCTGGGAAGCTAAGAACCTGCCATGATAGCTATACCTCTACCTAATGACGGAAACAACGGCGCGGCTAACCGGCATCGATAACTGACGAGTCAACTGTATCAACTCTGCAAAGGCACAGGTTCTAAAGTTTTATATCTCTGAAGCTACCTAGGTATCGACGTCTATTTCTAAGTGCCTGTACCAGACTATTATATATCAACCCCAGCCATATCGAGCATACAGGGCCCGGCCCTGTGGTGAGTATTACCATTAAGGCCGAGCATCAAGACTCGTCAGGCCTAATTCGTTCTCCTTAAAGTATCTCGAACTACCCTCCGCTCGATCATGGCCGCAGTTCCGTTGAGATCAAGGTGAATCACAAAGTCATCAACGGCAATCTCACCATATATGATCGAATCAGTCACGGTCTATTATTGACTTGCGTTCGGGCCAAGGTACGAGGCGGCCCGGCAGAGTCTTCGCTTGTCATGTCGAAAATTGCGTGGCACGCTACACGCCGAATACCCTGTGTTGCATTATTGGCGTGAGATGACGACCGAAGATTTGTAGCCTGGATTGGGGGATTTTCGATATGCGAGCTTCCCGTCTGCATTGCGTAGGCCTTGGTATAACATTGGAGTCAGTGATGTCCGCATATAGTAAGACGGGTCAGGAGCAGCTATATTACGCAATGGCTCTGAGAGATGCTAGAAGGGGGCAGTCTGACCTCTGCGACTGCTTTGATGTCAACACCTCGATTGATCCACCGGTCCAAATACAAACCAGCCGCAACCTGCGGCGATCGTGATACTCGAATTCAAGCCGAGGTGTGGTGATTCGTACGTACCGCACAGTTCCACGTAGGCTTCGACTATAGTAATACCCTCAAGCGTTGAGGTGAGAGATGGGAGTACCATCTTCGGTCGTGAAATTAGAGACTATGGCGCTACTGGATCCATCAGCGAGAACAGATAGTGCTACGCCGTAATCGGGCAGGAGAATTAGCTGTGAATTGTATTGTCCGACGACGCCTGATTTAGTGTAGAGATCGACAGCTCAGCCGCTGCTGACTTGGCTTCGCGTCCTCCATGTCTCCCAGGGGCTGCCGACGGAGAAGGAAAGGCTTGCTGTATGGGATTTGGACTTCTTTCATTTCTGGTGTCGAGGCAGAGAGCTGTTTACTCAGTAAGATGCTGCGTCCGGACTTCGCTAGATCAGATGAGTATATCCCCGCTGCCCTGCAGATAGATTGCGATATTCGCCGAGTGCGCAAAGTTATGGCCCTCACATTCTTCTGCTCAAAAACGTCGCCATCGAAAGTACTCACGATACCTCATCGCCCTAATCATAATGAAAACCGTTCAGGTTTTCAGTGGGAATTGCCCAAGAACCTCGTTTTGGTGGCAGTGCAGCCGGCATGTTGGCCTCAAGGGTCCGAGGATTCTGGATTGTTATTGTGTGGTGTGCGACCCTTAGTTTCGAGCACGTATCCAAGTATTCTGAACCCTATATTGGACTAGACAGGAGTCGTCTACGATGGGAATACAGGATGCCGTTGAATCATTCCTTGGAAATACTCTGTTAGCGTGATTCGCAACCGTTCGGGTAGACGATCCGGCACCTTTGACGATTGCATGCATATGGATCGTATTCCAGGTAGGTAGTTGCCACCACAATGGGGGACGTCATCTGGCGATAATTCTGGGAGACCAGCCTCCATCCAAAGAAAGCCTTCAATATCTCCATTGGTATCTGTTCGGTTCTTGATCAGCACTGATATTTGTTTACCGTAGTCCGATTCTCTGGGACTACGATGCTCATCGCTTACAGTCTCTCCCCGACACCAGATGATTGAGATCGACTTGATGAAGCTCCAAGTCCTTGCCTATAGGTTGTTTGTATAATGTTGAATAGTTCCGAGTAGCGGCGATACGAGGACGCCCAGGCCCCCTGTCTTATACACAAGGACTAGACGGAGCCATGTTGCGAAGGATTCGCTGCATATATTACACCAATAGGAAAAAGGACGGAAAACCGCTAGGAAGCAGTGTGCTGTCTCTCATACGTGCATGTTCGCTGGATTTTTCAAAGACTCTAATTGCTGGTCTAAACGTTCGAGCATGCATCCCGTGTCCCTGTGGGAAGTAGACGAAGCGACGATATTCCGTAGCGTGGTTAAAGATTCCACCCAGCTTCTTCCTCGCTCTTCTGATATCTCTATCCTACTTTTCTCAGGGAACTCATAATCTGATCTCCCCACAGTAAGCTTTGGTCCCTCCTCCTCTGCTGTTGATTGAAGAGTCTCGTTTGCTCTGAGGGATATCCAATTGGACGCACCGGCACAGATATTACGTATAATGACGGGTGCAAGATCGGCCATAGCATATGTACTTGTTGATTTAAGCATTCTCTCGCTGACGGTGAGCTGCTCAATCCATCGAGCTACCTCTACTATCTTATACGCTGCCTGTAGAGACTCGTATCGAACCCGCATATCAGCGATCTGCCCCAACAGAGAGTCGCGATCCTCAATGCCGTACTCTGAGACACAGGCTTCCAATTGCATAAAACAACTTAATTCCAGTAATGCAACTACCGCCTTATGCAAGGGAAGGAAGTCGTCTACATCTTTTTCTAGGGATAGGAATGCGTCTCGGCGAGGGTTACTGTAGTCGGAGTAATGAATCTTCAGAGCGGACGGGCATATGTTTGTGCGCCACTCCTCCAACTGCTTATATATACTTTCTATATCGTGCCACTTCACGCCTTTTCGTCTAGCAACGGGGCCGCAGAGTGCACGTGCCATTTTTCGGGCGACAGTTGCTAGGCCGAGGATGGCGTCGAAGTAGCTTAGGCTTTCATCTTTCATGTACCCGTGCGGTCGTATCGATAGGTCAATGTCCTCGTCTCTAATTCGTGAGGCCATTTTCCGATCGATACAACAGAAGGCATCCCATCCGTAAACATACCAGAAGAGGAGCGTCTGACGGTGTGCGGCTCCGGACAGCGCAACGGGCTCGCCCGTATCTGCCACAGGACAGGTCTCAATGCGGTATTGTAAAGCCATCAAGACAAGGGAATCGTTTGTCAACAGTAGATTTTGCAGCTGCAACTGAAGTGGCGCCGTGAGATCTTCTTCATTGGCGTATTCGAAATCGACCATGAGCGCCAGGGCTTCCAGATCGTCAAGCCTCACGACACTTTGACCAGGCGCACTGCTCCGTGCTTGAAGGAACGTTTCTCTGAAGCGTGAGGCGAACCGCTGCTGCAGCGTCCATTTCTCTGCCAATTGAAGAAAAGGACAACCTCGACAAGCAATAGCACATACGAGGGGGATACTGCTCCGGCAACTCTTGTAGTCCGTCATGAATGGATCCTTAGGGAGAATGGGGAGGGCAAGGGAAGTGAAGCTGAAATACGCCTCAATCGCCGCATCTAGAATCTCGGGTGGAGTGCCCAGGTCACAGTAAGGACCTTTGGTGGTGAGTACAATGTTCCGAGGCTCATTCACGAACTGCCGAGCCGGAGTTGATGTGTTGTCCCGGCTTAGAGTGTATCCTAATGGATCATGGCTTTGCAAGAAGATCGAGTCCAGAAATGAAGTACCCTCGAGGCTCAGCTCAAACCCCAAGTCCCGATATGTTGGTAGCGAGAACGTCGTCATCGTCGTCCTGGGCTGAGGAGTAGCCGTGGTGATACCATGGCCCAGCGACAGCCGGCCTGCAGTAGCGAAACCATCGAGAACTGCGGGCGGCAGCATATCATTGCCAGTAGTCACGGCCGGGTTTCTTGCGCGAGTCCATTCATGACTGCTACTGGTCACGCCATGACTAATTTCAGGTCTCATCCCGACCGGCGTGCTGATGCCGACATTTGAAAGACTGCGCCTGGGCGAGTTCTTCCGACGCCGTTGAACGCGAACATCGTCAGATTCGAAGGTGCAGGGCGTTTGACGAAGATCACATTGGGAGCATGCAGGGCGACCCGTTACAGCGCGAGACGAACGGTCGCATTTGATTTTGCGTCGGAAGCAGAAGTCACACGACTCGCGTTCTAATCCTCGTTTCAAAGACATTCTCATTCAGGCAGTTAACCAACCCTGCGGCCTTTAACCAGCTGGCTGGGGGATCTTTCAAAATGCTATGTCTAGAAAGCTTTCGTCGCACAGTTGTAGATGACATGAGGAATGACGTTACGAGGATGCCTGCTACGAGGATGCTTGCCTACAAGGATAGTAGTCCTAAGTGAGTAACAACAAGGCCTTCTTCAGGAGTTAACTCGCACGAATGGCGGCTGGACTTGGTACGGCTTACGTAAACATGCATGTCCTGATTATCAACCAACCACCGCAAGCGGTCCATAGGCTGCAACATATGGTTCCTCAAAAGGTTAGAGCATGTTTAATTGTATCATGGTCCATATTAAAACAATATACCTACGTCTAGTGACAGCACACTTTAGGGCACTCGGGTTGTGATGTTCAATACTTGTATTGAGGGCGTGAGCTATATTGACTAATCTACTCTGCACATCAAGGGCGATGCGATGGTTTGGCGAGCTGTACTTAGTACGCTGAAGCCTCGCAGACTGGTACGGTGCCTGCTCAGAGAACAAAACAACGACAAAGCAGACTTCTCTAACTATCTAAGAGGGTAGGGGACGTGGTCGGGCACACTTGAAGCCAGCAACTTTGCAGCATTAGATGGAAAAGGGGCTACGGAGTGAAAATGAGTTATGCGGAATCTGTTGCACTAACAAGATACCGATCCGGCAAGATAAGTAGAGAGGACTGTTGCAATTGAGCTGGCCCCGGAAGATCGCCGAATCTGTTTTGATAATTGCTCAGAAGCTGAATAAGTCGCTCCTTACCTCTTGGTAGTCCGGCATCGCCGTGCAGTATACCATCGGAAAAGACCTGGCAGACATGATCCCACGGTGCGACGTCCATATCGTTAAGCGCGAACAAAAACGATTGAACTCCCTGATTTACATCACCAGGTCTGTCAGGGATCTGAGGTAGCACAAAATTCGGTTCTCTTGTCGCCTGCGTATAGAGGACCCGCCAAACACGTAACGTGAAGATTTCAAGAAGATGGCCTCTGAGAAGGGGTATGGACGTTGTAGCACCATAATGGAGCAACAATTGAAAGCAGTCGACGAGTCTCCGGCCAAAAGATTGGAGATCAGGTGACACCCACCGGCTAGAGAGCAACAACGTAAGGATGGGAAGCGGCGAAGAATACTGAAAACCCCCCATGAGGGGCACTTTGTGAATGAAAAAGCGGCTGGCGACCCCGTTCGGATTCGCGCCGAGTCGTAGAAGGGCTTCGACACTCCTAGGCTGCAAGAACTGGCAAGCCTTTTGCAAGGGGGTTGATGTCGGCCACATGGGCAAGTGCCGGAGGGTTTCTAGGGGCGAGTCGATACCGAAGCCCCTTTGAACTAGGACATCAAAAACTTGGGGGTCGCGAGGATTGGTCTCGGCGATGTAGTGAAGAGGGTTGACACCTACATAGGCGCCACGATCGAGCAGAAAATTTAGTGTGGCGGGTGAAGAATAGCACGTAGGATCCGCTCTCAAAGGGAATCCATTTGGAAACAGGGGAGGCTGATGGTTGAGAAGAAAAGAAGCGCAGTCATACTTATCTCTTTTGAGAGCCTGGATAACCAACTCCCAGTTGCGAATCGAGACCATAGCGGGCGCATACGAGCCCCCAACGGAGTAGAAGTCGTGTGCAAGTACAGGAGCCGGTACTTGGTTCGCTTGTACCCCGTCCCTTGGCCCTGGCATTAGCGGATATTTATGTACCAGGTATTGCAACGACGGCAGATTGTGAGCTGCTGCCAAGGTTAGAAGCCTACCAACGCCTTTTGCGTAGAACTTTGACCATTGCCACCCGGGAAACAGAGTATCAAGAACACTCATGGTTTTGGAAAGTAGTTGGATGTCCCCGTTCTGGAGTGCATAGGTTACAGGTTTTAGGTCATGGTCGAAAGGCACGTGGGTAAGGGCTACAATAAAAGCACGGTTTGTAAAGAGCTCTTTCAGAGCTTGTTGCGTTGCGCCGAGATTCACTAGATCCCGAGCACCAAGGTGGCTGGCAACATTCAGCAGGACGTCAAGTGATAGTGTTGGAGCGACAGTCATTTTGAAGAATGGTTTCTGATTGTTGATGATTATTGTTAGTAGTAGTTTGAAGTTGGGTTTCTGGTCAAAACAGGGGAAGGTGAACTCATTCAGAGCTCATTGGGCTTTATATAGACGGAGCTACTACCAGATCTATTCACGCATCTCGGCCTCTGTATCGTGAAGACAATGTGTATACATGCAATATGGATCAGGTTTGTTGAATAGGTAGGTCAACAAAGAGACTGTTTGAATTCGGATGGGTTCAGCGCGGCCTATTGTAGCCGCCTAGGCATTCTGTCACCTTTGTTAAGTTGTGAAGGAACCTTGACCTAGAGGCTATGTACTAATATAGGTACCTGATTATAATAAGGCTTACTATTATAACAAAGACATGCCATAAATGTAAAACAAAGTTCTTAAACCTTACCTGTTGTTCTTAATTAATTATTACTTTGGCATAGATTTATTAGCCTTAACCGTAATAATAGAAAGCCCTTAGATCCGGTATTAATAAGTGACTAGCAAGAAACATACCTCTTCCTTCCTCTGCTCCTTAAACCATATAGGTACAGCTAACACGCACTCATTCCATCGTTTCTTGCGATCAACCGCCAACGAACTTAAGATGCCTTGTGTTTATTCTTTTAACCGTGCGCAGGAACGGGCCCTGTCAGCTACCTAGGTAGCCTTTTCCCTTATGATTCAGGCCCTTGCAAACGATAAGCGCACGGTTCTAACACTGCTACACATAACCGAACCCTCCGGTTAACGAGATTCATGTTAGCACAACAACCCCAGATCTGCTGGTTAGGTTAGCTAGATCGGCCAGATCGGCGAGTACCGCAACAACAACTACAACAACAATAAACAGCGGTTCCAACAAGGGGAGCAGTAGCAGTTTATCACACGACACTTCGTTTTCTGAGGATCTTAACGAGAACAAGCAGGGTTTATTACAATTAGTTGGCGGTCTAGTAACTTCGTTTCTGGTGTTCATTTTTCATGCTACGATATAGGTAATACCTAGGTTTGATACATAGGGGGAAAGGTCCTAGCCAGCTATTGTAATAAAGTGTGTTCATCCGAATTAGCAGAGCCCTGTTTGCGTTACGACGTGGAAAGAATGACTGCTTAAACGGAGATTGTGCAAGGCGGATTCGTGATTCTGCTGGACTTGGCACCGGATTTTCGACTCGCCGATGATCAAGTACGGTACCTACAGTACCTTACGGCGCTAGGGGGCTCAACCCACCTAACCTAGGTAGGTGCCGGTGACCCAACTAATCACGACCGCTTCTCGCGTCGACCAGTAGCAATCATCCTACAAGCAGCTATTTTGGTAGAAAGGACTACCACTTATTTTGTCCCGCTCATTTTAACTGTCGTTGTTGGTATTGGCATTCTGAATGCAGACTCAGTTTCTGAAATCCTGTGCTCAATCCATGGCTTTCAAGCCTAGCTCTTGACTGTCACGCTGATTTCCATTCTACATTCATACTATGCAACTGTTATAACCTTTACTACTCCTGAGCGCCATGACTGGTTCGTCCCCGGCGACGCGTCGATCCCGACAATGGAGCAGTCCGTCACGCTCTCGCCTATCCGATTTTCTGGCCGAGAATAGACACACCGAGCTGAGCCATCAAGATGCCCTAGCCGCTGCTCAAGTCGAACATGAACGCGTCCGCCATGCTGCCATCCGAGTTTTCAAGGACCATGAATGGGAGGAGGAGAACCGTCGGTTACAAGAACAAGAAGAGATCATCAGACAGCAGCAGCGGAGGGAAGAAGAACGGATCCGCCATGAAGAAAGACTACGGGCCGAGGAAGAACGGCTCCGCGCCTTGAAGTTGAAGACTGTACCGAAACTTCCACCAGAAGCACCGCCTGCCGCCGCCGTGCCCAACCTGTCGCAGTCGAACAGCCCTGGGTATTCAAAGCCGACAGCGACGACTAGCTCAGCCGACAATCAAGGTACCAAAGTACCAGTGGGAGAAGCATCGCCTAATACCACTATACAACAACAGCCGCCATTCAGTGTGCAAGCATTGCTGGTCAACGGGACTAAGGGTGCTCAGATCACGCCAGCACAGCAGCTGCCTCATCTACAAGAGCAACATAGCGCGCCGACCACATCTCAACCATCTGCTGTACCCGCTGTAACTAGTGCCTTCTTAAACCCCCCAGTTTCGCGGCCGAATGCTCTCTCAGCCCCGTCCATGTCCAAACCACCGGCTGATCAGTACGTGGTGATCCATCAAAACTTGAAAAGGCTACGTGCTTCCTTGGCCGAGCAAGCTAAGTCCTTGCCGCTACTGAAAGCCCGAGTCGGAGATATGAGGCGAGAGTTGAGAAAGAGTTTGGGCCAGATTGTGACCGAGAAGGGAGGCAACAAAAAACAAGTCGGTATCTTTCTCCTGCTTCACATTCCTCCACTAACCCACTTCTAAGATGGCGACTATTCAAGCGCTATTGCAAGAATCACTCAGCGGTAGCGTTCCGAGTGCCATGGTTGACCCCTCCCAATACGTCACGGACCAACGACAACCGATGGATGGAGCCTTGCACAACGAACCGCAGCTGCCGTCGCTTTTCCTTTACCTCCTCAACGTCTTCGCCAAAACCATCATCAACCAGTTTATCAATGAGTGCGGCGCACAACCGAAGGCAGCCGATCCTCTTGGCGTGATTGCCGCCCATATATTTTCCAACAAGACCTATCTATGGCGGGGCAAAACCCTCGTCGATATTCTGATGGCCAAATATCGAGTGGCGTGCCCTGTTCTATTTGGGTATCGGGGAAGTGAAAGCACAGAGCAGGGTCGCGCACGGCTCGGGTGGAGGAGGGACGGGGCTGCATGGGCACCAGAACAGCAGCATATAGATAGGATGAAGGGCCTTGCTGTAGGATATGCGGCAATCTCTCTACGCGATTTCTCCAAATCTCCCAACACAAACCCTTGGCCGCCTTCCAAGTACTGGACAAGTTTGGCTAGAATTGTCAACACGCCACCGACTGAAATTTCTAATACACAATGCGTAGTCCTCCGGAGCATGATCGAGATATACGAGGAGCGCTTCATTTATTTCTACGGGAGTGCTGGCGTGGCGGCTCTTCGCTCGGCGTTGATTGATTTCCCTAATAAGGTACAAGTTCAAACGCCGGGTACTTCCGGCTTATTAGTATTCGCACAGATCTTGAAACGGGATATCGGGTTAGAACTATAGTTGCAGTAGGTCGGTTCGTGGAAGATATCGACTTGGTGACATGGTGATCCAGTCTCGGGAACAGCATTGTATCACCATTCGGCGTTCAGGCCGCAAATAGCAATATCCAGCGTCGAAAGCTCTCTGTTTTGATGGGGCTTTACATTATGTCCTATGAAGACGATGATACCCTCCCTATGCAGAACCATCGCCATGTGAGAAGATTGTCTATTCAATGATTCCATCACACAAAGTGAAACACGCACGCCTTTGCGCCATCGCCTGCTTGAAGAGCAAAACGAGACCCTGCCCATATCTACAATACAAGTAATAACACCAATAAGATGATTAAAACGGTAATAAGGACGGCGATGCAGCAGCTGCTATACCGGTCTTCGTTCTGCCGCACCACGTAATTCAATTTCTGCATACCCGTCTGCAACCTCCCACCGACACGGTCTGCCAGGGTATCTACGTGTTCCAACATCTCGTGCTGCTCTTCCAGCTCGCGCCCCATGTCGTCGGCCTGCCGCCGTAGATTACCGACTGTGACGAACACCCCGTCCAGCTGCTGGTCCTGGTCTCGCATCATCTGCAGCTGCTGCTGGTGCTCGAACTCGGCATAATTGTCGTCGCCCTGGGTGGAACCGGCATCGTCGATGGCGAAGGTGCTGGGATGTGGCAGGTCATCGTTCGCCGCCGCCCTGGCTTCGATTGCCGCTCTTGAGCCCGAGGGGCCAGAAGAAGAAGAGGAAGAGGAGGCGAGTGTGGCCGTCTGGCGCGCGAGCTCCTCGCGCATGTCTTCGATCTCGCCCCCGACCTCGTCAACCAGCTTCTTGCGCCGCGAGACCTCGTGCGCGGAGAGCCCATAGTGCGAGGGGTCCGACTCGACGGCGCGCACGGACTCGACGAGGTCGGCGAGATCTTCGGCGAGCGTCGAGAGGGCGGATTCGAGGTCGGAGCGCGCCGAGGCGACCTCGGGGGACTGCGCGGGCGTGCTGCTCAGACTGCGGATGCGAAGGTACGAGGCGAAGAGCGGTCGCGTATTTTGCATCTGGGTAAGAACATCTCTATACGTGACTTGGTTGGTATGCTATCAGACATTGTTGGGTTGCAGTGTGTATGTATGTATATAGATATATATATATATATATACATATACCTATATAAATATGAGCCTGGGGATGGGGCGCGTTGCGTACTGTTGGACCTGGAGGAAGGGATCTTCCTCATTCATTGAGGACATCATCCTGCCGACTTGGAGCTTTGCGTGATGATCGAGCGGCTACATTTGTGCTCTCACATGTATTTATCGACAGCCGCTTCGAGCTGGTGAGTCTTGTACAGTGTTTGAGCACTTCAATGTTCATTCCAAAATTCGCAATGACGTGGATCTAATTATTGTACGGAGTAACCCAAGTGTGGCGGCGCCCCTTGGTATGATGGACGGTTGCTTAGCAGGACATGTATGTATTTGTCCTTGTACGAAGTAACAAGCCTTACTAGAAGTACAAGATTACCTTGGGACGCTCCGTAGGTTAAGTACCGTACCAGGACCCGCTGGGTTTAATAAACTGTTAATTAATGGTTGAAGAATTTTTTATAGTAGATAAATAGTTTATTTATTTAAGCGTTAATAATTATAAGCGTTAATAATTTTAAACAGTTTATTTTATTTAAACGTTTAAAATGTTTAAACGTTTAAGATTTTTTTAACGTTTAATTAACGTTTAATAAACATTAATAAAATTAAACGTTTATAGCTTATTAATTAATAATTAATAATATTAATTAATAGTTTATTAAATTTTAATGTTTTAAATTAATTAATTAATAGTTAATTAATAATTAACGTTATAGTTTATTTAAATAATATAAGCGTTAAAAAAAACTAACTTAAATAGTTTTTTAATATAAGTTATAATATTATAATCTTTTATGTTTTTTACTGTTATTTTCGCTTTTTTTTTTTTTTTTAATATTATAAATAAATAAATTAATTAATTACTTTTTTATATCTTTATTTTTTTGCTACTTTATTTTTGCTTATTAAAGGTAATACCGTAAATATAAAACATATAATGTTATAACATAATAAATACTTTAAGCTAAATAAAAGGAATAACAGTTATAATCATTAAAATAAAAAGCTTAAGGTATTAAATAATGCTTATAAGCTAAAAAGTAAAAGAATAAGTGTTAATAATGATTTAAAGGAAATTTAACTAAGTGTTACAGAATTTTTAAGGCTTATATAAACTTATAACCCTTACTAATTCCTTTTTTAATGCTTTTATAAGCTTAAGGGGGTTTATTAACATTAAGGAGGGTTAATTATTAAAACTAATAACTCTTCCGTAGTTATAAGGCTTTTAATAACAGAGCGTAAGGCTTAGCTGTTATATTAAGTATATATACTTATAGGACATTTTATACACCCGTAATATAGCCCTGTAATATATTCACTAAGTCCACTAAAAATCTCGTATTTCACTGCTTATAACACTTAAAGTGCCACATACACCTAAAGGAATACTAGTGGTTAGTGGGAGTATTCTGGGCTGTAAGGGTGGCTACCCTGTAGCTGTAGGGGCAGCTACCCTGCAGCTGTGGGGGCAGCTACCCTGCAGCCGTGCCCCCTGTAGGTGGGCAGAATCAGTGGATCAGGGCAGTCACTGCAAGTCTAGTGGCTGAAGGTGGGTATATTGGCTGTAGGGGCTTATAGTGGCTTGCAGGTGGCTTGTGCAGCCTCCTGCGGTGGCTTACAACCACTATAATACTTAGTGAAGCCTGTACTAAACCCTTAGGGGTCCTGTTTAAAGGGATCCTAGTGGCTTTAGTTAACCCATTAATTTTAACACTGCTTGTTGCCCGTTATTACTGCTGTTATTGCCGCTATTATTATGTTTCTTAAAATATTAAATATAAGTTAATTTAACCTACGTTTAATTATTATTATATAAGCAAACTTTAAAGTATAAAATAATAAATATATATTTATATATTTAATATAAATACACTTAAATATAAGTAAAATCTATGTATATATTAAAGATAAAAAAAGAGTCTTTAAACTATAAATTTATTAAAATAAATAATATAAGTTATATGTATAATTAAGCTATATATATAAACCATTATATAATTATATATAGTTATACACTTTATACCCTTTATAAGCGCATATTAATATTTTATTGTTTAATTTAATTGTTAAATATTAATTTATTATTAAGTAAATAATTAGTTTTACTTGCTTATTTAAAAAAAAAAAAATAATAAAAAAAAGCTGCTTAAGCTTTTAAGCTTAATTAACCCTTTTATTATATGTTTATAACTATATATTATATATATAAATAAATAGTTTAATTACTTTATAGTTCTTTAAAATTAATTTTAAGCTATTTTAACTTAAAAATATAAGTTAATATTATACTTTAAACTATATAAATAAACTATATATTAATAATAAAATGTTTATATAAAAATAAGCTTAAAAAAAGAATAAAACAAAAAGAACGCTTAATACTTTTAAAAAAATTATAACAGTTATTAATAAGCAGTAAGCTTAAATAGCTTAAAAATTTTATTAAAAACATTTTTTTTATAAAAAAATTAAAAAAGCGTAGCTTTAATTAACATTAAAGCAAATTATAAGCTTTAACTTAAACTTTAATATATAATAAATTATTTTAATTAAAATAAAATAAACTATAAATTATAATTAATATTTAATATATAAATTTTTAAGTTTATAAAAAAGCTTAATAATTATTATTTTAATATAATTACTGCTTATAATATAAAATATTATAAAATAACTTAATATAAAACTTTAATAAGTTATTATTTAAGTTATTATATTATAAAATATTATAAATATAATAATTATAAAGTATAATTAATTTATATATAAGCTTAAGTTAAAAAGTATATTATTAAACATAAAGATTTAATTAATCTTAAAAATTTAGCTGTTTGTTTTTTTAACGCTTTTATTTTAATTAAAATTTAAAAGTAATTTTCTTAAAACAGATTTTATTTATTTTTTAATTATTTAAAAAATTATATTAATGTTAAAATATTAAACTTATAAGGTTAATATTATTATAAACATATACTTATATTTTTTTATTATATTTTTATTAAATATAATATAAAGGTTTTTATTTTTAATAACATTGTTTAAAAATATTATATTATTTGTTTTTTTTTTTATTATTTTATTTTATATATAAATTAGCTAATATTTAAAATAAAATTATAAAAATAATTAATTTTTAAGTTAATACATTATATATATATTAATTTAAAAAACTTATTAATATAATAAAATATTTAAGTTATATATATTATATGTTATATTATTATATTATTATATAGTTATTTTTATAACATTAAATAAGTAAATTTTTAAAATTATATGTTAAGCTTTATAGTTATTTTAATATATACTTTTACTTTTTAAAATAAAATAATATTATTAATTTCTTTTTATATTACTTTTTATTTTTTTTAGTTTTATAAAATAACTTAAATAAATAAACTAATAATATATATAATTATATAAGTAATATTATTTTATTAAAAAAGCTTTTAATGTATAAAGTTTTTAAGTTAAAAAGGTTAAGCTTAATATTATGTTAATTTTAATGTATACTTAATTAGCTTTTTCCTTTAACTTTAAAAATAAAAACAATAAAAATAAAAATAAGTAAAAGTTGCTGGCCTTAATAATAATAACAATAATAATAATAATAACGATAATAATAATAATAATAATAATAATAATAAGCTGCTTTATTGCTTTTTTTTAAAGGGTTTTATTATAAATATAATATTTTAACGTTTTTTTACCTTTATTATATATTATTTATTTTATTTTGTTTTACTTATTATTATATTAGCTTTTTTTTTTTATTAATAAACTTATTTAATTTTTTTAATACTTATTATATACTTATAAACTAATAATATTTAAATATTAAATATAAAATATTAAACATATAATTTATTAAACATGTTTTTTATATATATTTTTAAATATATA